>JAHWFP010208230.1:52082-64027 GCA_023313725.1 Lithobius niger | reverse complement strand
GGCGAAAACCTGATCGATGGGTTCGTACTCTTTTGGGGTTTTCGCATGATGGTTATATACGTTAAGTCGGATACAAAAAAAAAACACAAAAACATATGCAAGAAATAATGATGGACAATTAGTCCAGTTACAAGGAGTATTTTCGTGTATCCACGCGAAATATCCTTTGCATCATTTACACGGGTTTGACTGAATGTAGCAAAACCATCACACGCGAGTAAAAAAAAAACCAGAAAAGTGCATGCGTTTGCAACATTTATTGAAATTACTGTTGAAAACAAGCTACACAGGAGATTCATTATGGAAGCGAGCTTCTTTTTAAATTATGATCTTTAAAAGGCCATAGCTGCCCGCTATTTTCGAGCATCCTGCGCCAAACAGCTTTTGAAACATTTGCATAAATTACAGTGAATGTAGTAAAACCGTTTCTAACGATTTGGGAAAAAATAGGAAAATTAATGTTTTGCTACATTTAAAAACGTTTGAATTAATGTGGCAAAAGTGAGGTATACAGGAAAACCAACCTGGAGGCATGTACCTTTAAAGTTCTTTTGAGTGATGTGACTCGACTTTCACTAGACTTTTTAACCAAATGTCTTGCAGACAACCAGCTAATTAATTACTTATACGACGAGCCACGGCTGTTTGCCGTGATGTCATTATGAGATAGCTAAAGACGAACGCGAATAGCTTATCTTTGACAGTCTGAGTGGACTAGCTCAGTCACGTGATTCGCGCGTCACAGCAAACAGCCGTGGCTCGTTATATAGCGGAGACGAATGCAAAAACAGTAATAGTAATAAAAATATAATTTCCTTGTCATACCTAAGGTGACATGATACCCAATAATGCAATAGTTTTTAACTTTTGTGTGCGAATCCAATACGTTACGTAATACCGTTAAAATCCAGGTAGTGGTGTTGTTAATTTCTTCATCATATCAAAAACCAAAACTGGTAAAAGGGGCCGCCAAAGTTCGCCAAGTTAATCGCACCGCTTAATAATTGGAAGCTTAAATGAAAACTAAAACATAATTGCTACTTTCGGTAGCAATGTTCAGGTTTTCATTTAACGTCCAAAGTATTATTCGGTGCGATTAAGTTGGCAAATGATTTGGTGTGTTGATATCACTCCTTTGAAGGGCCGAACCACTCTCAACTTGGTGGCCTTTGCTTTGTTTTTACAGTTGGTTTATTTTTCTTGAATTGGATGTGAATACAATTTCTTTGCAACGTTGTTTAGATTTATCGTGATACACTAGTGTGTTTCTAGGCACGCATGTCAGTAAGTTCTCATTGTCCGAACTTTGGCCGTCCAATGAGAGACGATGCCGACAATACTAACAATGGTTATAACAATAGTTTCGTACTTACGCGCCCTCCCACGACATTCCAGTTACGCCCCCAGGCTTCAAACCATATTAAAGGTACGCAGTTCGTATTGTACTGTACCCATTCATCCAATTTCATAGCTGGATGCCTTCCCGTTATCTCGGTATCGATGAATAATCACCCTATGGGATTTAACATGGGGATGAGCGGACTAGCTAGCTAGTAACTAGTAACATATTTTCAACGTTATTGAGGGTCAGATTTTGCATTGAAAGTAGTTTAGCTGGCATTCCTACACGAGTTAATTTTTGTCAGGTGGGTCATTGCTCTCGATTTCAACACAATTTAAGCTTTTGTACCGCATTATTATTTTTCCCCAAAGTACCTGAAATGTGCCCAACTATGCTTCAAGATATAAGACACTGACGCTATGGCGTCGCGCTACAATGGTTTATAACCTCGACAATTGAATTGATGTGATGTTTGTTGCCTAACTTGGCGCGACACACTAGGGTGTGTCTAGATTAAATTTCCACTGAAAACATCATGTCTCCATAACTTGTCAACTTCGAAGCTAAGGGATTTGGCCTCAAACATTTTGTATAAAATATGACACGATTTTATTTTCTGTGAGAAGGGTTCCGATATTACATTTACAGTTTCCAGTTGGTATTAATAACTCATTTTATAGAAACTGTAACTTTTCTTTGTCAGCATCATTCTGTAAAAGAAAAAAAATTAACAGAACAAAAAGCACCTTGGTGTTTAGAAATACAGCAATAGGGCTCGTATCCCCATGGAAATCATAGCTGCTAAGTACACAAAATAATAAAAAAAACTGCTAGAGTTCACTCGTACGAAACGAACTATGATTTGAACTCCAATTACAGGGAACAAGGATTGTTTTTACTCACTGGTAACGCTGGAAAGTGATCGCAATTTGTCTTTGAAATGTGCGTTTTCGTTTTTGTAAGTAAATCGCAAGGTAACTTTTTGTTTTATTTTTGCTTTTAGTGAGCACGAACCCAAACTGGGTTATCTGCCCCACGACGATAAGACGGATAATGGTATCGTCGGTTCGAGTCCCATTAGATGCAGTCGTCTTTTTTTTTTTCTTTTTCAGATTAGTGCGTCTTGTATTCGCACTTAACAATACTGTGTACGTCGTCAAATATTCAAATTTTACTGTATTTTTTTCTTCCTTTTTGTCTGAATTAATTGATACGGTAACAAAAAAAGTATCGACACTAAAGGAAATATAATGGAAGACAAAACAGATAAAGTAATTAATAATATAAGCCAACAAAAGATCGAAACTTGACTCATGCAACACTGCGGTCAAAAATCTCTTCCGGCTTTTTAATCTAAAGAAATGTTAGTCATTGGTACAGAAAGAACTTGACCAGCTCCCAACAACGCTTCAAAAACAATTTAGCGTCATCCGCATCCCTCAACTGGTTACGATTCGAAATTGTGCGAGTTGTTTATTTTTCGTCCGCTTTAAGGTTGCGCGCTGCGATCGCAGGCAGCCGGCCGTCGCTGCTGGTTGGGGTTGAGAAGAGAAGAAAAGAAAAGAGTCGGCTTTTGAACGAATGGTCGGCGAATCATGCAGCCGCAGTGGAGTTGATGGCCGTCCGAATAACAGCAGTCGTGTGTGGAGGCTGCTTGTGAGTCAAGTGCCTGAATGAAGGACGGGCAGATATGGGACTGATGCTACGATGGCTATGGCTTGTCACAGCATTGGCAACTGTGCAAGGTAAGATAAGATATAAATAATATCTAGATGCTGTTATGTAATAAGTGAAGTGGCTGCGTCGCATGCGGAGAGAGGACCCGAAAATTGGATAAGTGAGCCTATCTAGATAGGAGCGTGGGGTTTTTTTTCATTGTGGATTTGCGTTTGTCGTTTGCGGAATTTTTTTTTTTATGGAGCCCCGGTTTTATTTATCATCGATGGGATACTAAACGTTTGTTTTGTATCGGTATGTGTTTATATTTTTTATTGTAGTTGGAAATTTATCGTTTAATCTGGATACTCCGTATCGGCGGTCAGAGCCGTTTTTGTGATGCGTTTTGAGCCGAGTGCCGATGCTTACGTAGCACTGAGCTTCCGCCGTATCTGGATCGAACATTTCGGGGCGGACCTATTCTTTGGCTCGGCCGGCACGTGTTCGTTTGTCGTGTGTGTGTATCGGAGATCTTTAATATTTACGTATGCAGCTGTATGGTTGACAAGGCTATAGAGATTTTAGTGAAGCTATTTAGTGTCGGTGTTAAAATTTATCGCCGCATAACAAAGAGAGGATGCTCCTTTTGAAGGAGCGAATTTTTATGTCTTGGTTGGTTTCGGCTAAGCTGAAAATAAATTGTTTTATAACAATAAAGCTTTCATTAGTTAACAAACCTGGGTTATTTATTTATCTTAACGACCGCTGAACAAACTGCACTGGTTTCCTAAATGGTTTCCTAAATATGTCGCCGAAATATGTGTAGTAAAATTCCCCAGGACTAAAAAACAGCCTTAAGGAATTCACGGCCTTCCAACGATTTATTCGTATCATAGCTAACTCAAATCTGGCTTTAAAAAAACAATTTTTATCAGAAAAAACGACGAGCGTAGTGGAGACAACATTTTGCACTGCCAGGGGTGACAAGTGAGCAGCAATAATGGGCTATTTTTGTTCTCTTGGGTTGCGCTTTTCGACAAGAAAATAAATTACGGGATTTAAACTGAACTCTGCAAGATTTCTTGAATTTACCGTGATTACATTATGTACCGGTACCGTGATTATTTTATTATTTATTGGAATGGATTTACGTGCGACTAACGAATATTAGTGCATCCCTAGTAGATTTAGCTCCAGGGTGCAACTCTTTCAGCGAAATCGTTATTTCTAGAAGCTAATTGCGAGCAACAAACGATGGTGAAAGTGGTGTTGCCATGGTGATATTTATCGACCAAGTTACAGCGGATAGCTACGGCATCGTTTGGGTAAATGCTTGTAGTCTTATCAGTACGTGACAATCGATAGAAGAAACAATTTTCACACTGACAGATACTCAAATATGTTGAGTTTCACAACGATGAGACCCTACCAGTAACTTCTTTAATAGCTATGGGATCTATTCTGGATAGTATCTCGGCATCCGCCATAATTGGAGGTTTCCCAGCTGTGTGTAGGATGCGTGTATGCAACAACTCGCCTTTGCATTCTCACAGCTAGAAGCTAAAAAGCATTAGAAATTCCATGGCTGTGCCGGCTCGCAACGAAAACAGTCAATAATGTGAGTTCAGAATTAAATGATTGGGAAAATTGTTTCATCACGAGGAATTCTCTATCTTATTGTAACGGATTATACAACTGCAAGCATTTACCCAGACGATGTCAGAGGTGGCTCAATCCAGGTAGTGTTGTTACCATGGTAACACCATCTTTGCCATAGCTGCTAAATTCTAGCTGCCAGAATACTAAGTTAGGTCGTTCCGTGAATGCGTCCTGACTGCACAGCGGTATTTACATTGCTTTCTACATAATTACTAAAATATCCTTAGGATGCTAGTAATATTATGGCCACTTACTGAGTCAATGTTATTATTAGCAGTTCCGAAATGGTGGTTTGGGCTTTACGTCCACAAACTGTTGGAAGAAGCATTTTATTTGTCTTTTTTTTTTTTTCTGCAAGAGTCAGCAGCCTATAGTTGTGATTGCAGTGAGGCAATGTGGTTGAGGGTTACCATGACCATCTCATGTGCCAGAGGTCCCGGGTTCGAATCCGGCCTCAACCACCCCTGGCATTTTAGGAAGAGAAAGGCCCTGTGATGTCTCGTGCTCATGTCGATTGCAGCATGTAAAAGATCCTAGGAATTTCCGATGGGATTTACGTAGCAAAATTGTCCCTCTCTCCTTCTGGCGCATGGCTACGGCTGGGTGCGCGTCAAGAACAGTTCTGATTGCAAACACAGATGGAGTTTTTATTTGTGTATTCTAGCAATTCTGATTGGGGCAAGCATTGCTGTTTGAAATGCTGCCCCCCCCCCCCACAGTTCTGATTACGCACTGCCAGAGGTACCCCTGCAAGATGTGTACTCGGTGTACGATCCAAGACGGTAACATGCTTTTTGGGCGATTAGTCAATCTTGCCTTTGTTACTAATAATGACCACTTATTAGTAATTAGATGCTGAACAGAAAGTAGCGCGATCTCTATTTTATCATGATAATCGATTAATTCAGCTATTCTGCCGTGGTATGAGTCTCAAAAGAGTCAGGATGGCACATTTTATATCAAGTCGATGTCAGCCAGCTGGTGGCAATGGATAACACTTTGCTCAAATAATTCGTACGGCTTTAAGCACAAAACAAGATCAGTTAAACTTCTGGCGTTTGTCCAGGTCGGTGTAGGATCAGGAGACGTCTAGCTCTAAACATTTAATTGGCTTCTCTTATTGTGTTTGTAATTGGCAGCGCAACTTAAGGAAGAGTTCATACGTACTCAGTAGCCTTCGCGGTAATAGGTTTTAAAATAGTGTACATTTTGAAGAAATTAAAGAACAATCAATAACGGAAAGGAACAAACAACACTGTGGTTCCGGCAGTGAACTTGCCACGTGTGACAAGTTTCACATGCTAACAGGAGTCTGGGAGGCTAACTCGAATACTCGATAATACCGAGGCTTCCTTATAGGTTAAGGAAGCGGTGGTAATAATAAAATCACTGTTCTCTTCCGATACGAATTAACTTCAGCCTGAAAATTTGACACTATGGGTATCAAAACTCTGGACTTCCAAATACTAGGTTACAACAAGCAGCGCCGTATTTAGCCCCGTTTGTCCCCGTGTGCTTAAGATTTATTGTAGCCGCCCCCTCCTCCGCCCAGTCCTGCCAAAAAAAAAGCAATAATTTTGTAGAAATTGAAATTTTTCTGACACAACTTTTCAGTAAAAGTAATTTTTTTTTTAAATTTAAAGCAGGGCCTTATTTTATTTTTCGCGTAACTCCATGGCCCTTTTTCGGCCTGTGTCCCAGTGCTACAGCACCGAAAGCAGCGGGCCCCCCCCACACACACACACACACACTCACACTCCCTTAATCCGGCCCTGACTCAACGAGTTATTTTTATGGATTATTGTAATTTTGTTTTAGAACCATCTTCCCTCCGTCTTGTTCTTGGCGGGGGGCGACCCCCCTTAACTTTTAGTGGATCGACTATTGTGCTTTCGTGGAAAACTTCCCTAGCGATGTTGCTAGGCTTTGAACTGGTCGTTTTAGTGAAAATGAAATTTTTAACTAAAAATTGTTTGTAGCTAAAAGTTAACGCCTCCCGCATTACGGACGTGTTTACGTTACTAATCGCTCTTGCATTTTCGTAGCTAGATGATGGTTATCATCCGTGCGTTTCTTTCCCATCTAGCAATTCAGCGAAACAAGAGTACGGTTCGCGATTAACGTCAAACTGCGGGTAATTAAACGGGATTGGGTTGGTGTGTATTGTGTAATGCTGACATTGACTTCACACCATACACTTGTTCTCTAAATTGCTGGATGAAAAAGAAACGACGGCATCTGAAATTCCAACATGGCGGCGGTTTTAGCATTACCGGCTCGCAACGAAAACAATCAACAATGTGAGTCGCTTCTGGAAAATTGTTTTGTCAGGAAGAATTCTTTATTTTATTGTCACGGATTGTAAGACTAAGCATTTACTCAAACGGTGTCGGATAGCTAATCCTGTAGCGTTGTTACCACGACAAGGACATCTTTGCCATGGCGATTAAATTCTATCAGCGAGAATGCAAAGGGAAGTCCTTGCGTAAACGCGCCCTTACTCCTTAGGAAAAGCTATAACGCCTGGGTGATCGTACAGTTTACATGGCGAACCCTTTATTTATGGAACCTAAGTAACCAAACAATTTAAGCCTTAAAATAAACAGCTCAAGGTCATGCCCTTGCCTTTTTGATGGCAGTGCCTAAATTCTTCCTGCCTTTTCTACTGTGAATTTAAATAACTTCAACAACACGTATTAGTTTAAACAGTACGAACAGCGTCATACTGTCTTAAAAAAAAATAATAATTTAAGAACAAGTTTACGGAAAAAAAGGGTAAAGAGCACTAAGAAAAAGGCCAGAGAAACATTTTCAATGAAAGTTGTAGCCTAAGCAAAGGCAGGCACTACTAATTTATTATGTTAAAAAAAAAAACGAGTAGTAACTGGCCCATATCGAGCTCGGAACTCTGGAATCAGTATTTATTGCAGTCCTCGACTAGGCTTTGTTTCATTGGTTTTGTTTCAACGGTTTTCTTTGTAATTTTGTTCTTTGCGGGATTCTTTGTTTTTCTTTGTAATTTTGTCTATGAAAAGGTTTCCAAAAAAAAAAATACGCGCCCTTGCTGGGGTGTTCCGTTTTCGAGTAAGTTTTGAGCAAGGTCAGCTGAAATTGAAATTGCTAGAGGAGCTTCAATCTCAATTGGCCTTGATGTTGTGATAAAAACGTTTCTTACAAATTGGCAGTGTTTAGAAGAAAAACTAACAACTAATGTTACTTTTCAAAGTAAAGAAGAAACGTATCAAAAAAGATGAAAAACAATGCAAACAATTTTCGTATAATATTTTTGTTGGAAAGGATTCTGAACCGTTTGCTCTTAACATGAGCGCATCTTTTAATTATTTTTGTTTCATTAGTATTCTGTAGACACTTTTGTGTTAACTGGAGCTGATCACTGGCGATTATAAATGTATGTAAATTTTAAAGTCGTTAAGATGAGACAGGCCCACACCTACAACATAACGTTAGCAGGAGGAGCGTAAAATTAGCTTGTCAAAAATGCTAATTAGAATCCACGTTCCTGTTTTAAAAGGATAAACAAAACAAGACTAACGCCCTGCTGCTTAAAACTGGACGTCTTGACAAGGATGATTCAACAATTTTCAGTCTTAATTAGAAAATTCTTAAACACCTCAGAACAGAGGTGGATTGCAAAAATGCAGACGCCTTATTATTAAATTTCAATCCTGTAAGTCGAATATTTCCCATGCGGGATAAAACAGCATAATAATTATGTTGTATTTACATAAGGAAGTGTATGAAACAATGTGATCTCCCCAGATAGAAGCTATAAGCTAGTTTGACCAGAAATTCAGGGTTTTCACCAACCTGGAGAACCTGGAAAATTCAGGGAATTTAAACTACATTCGAAAAAAAACCTGGAAAACTCACGGAAAAAGCAAAGCCACACTTTTAGGCCTAGTCCGAAGTGAATTAAACACATTTTGTTGAGACATTGGGTGAATAAAATTTATCCTTGTTACTTACATGTTTACACCGAAAAGTTCAAAATTTCGGGCCATACTCTTGGCACTAAGTGAGCCCTAAATACAAGCAAAACTGGTAAAATGTGTGGAAACATTTCCTGCCTAAAATTTCGGTAAATAGCGACGGTGGAAATTGACCTCAACGACTCTTGAAAATCTGAAAAACTCAAGAGAAATTATTTCAGTAATTGGTGTAAACTCTTTGCCGAGTTGTAACATGAGGGCGTGTTTACGCAATAACACGCCTTTGCATTCTCGCAGTTATAATTTAATCGCGATGGCAAAGGTGTCGTTGCCAGGGTAACAACGCTACCTGGATTCGCTAAATCCGACATCGTTTGAGTAAATGCTTGCAGTCTTATAATCAGTGACAATAAGACAAATAATTCTTCCTGACAAGGCAATTTTTCCAGTCACTTTGAACTCCCATTATTGATATTTTTCGTTGCGAGCTGGCATGGCTAAACCAGCCGCCATGTTGGAATTTCAGATAATTTCTAGCTTTTTAGCTGCTAGAATGCAAAGGCGAGTTGTTGTGTAGACGCACCCTAATAGTTTAATTATGGGCGTGAGAATTCTAACATGTTGAGTTAGAACGGTTGTAGGGGATGGGTTCTTACAAATAAAAATAGAATAAACTAAAATGAAATTAGTCTTACGTGAAGTAAAATATATACGAAAACCTCAAGAGGGCAAACAGGGCCACTTAGTTTTTGCCATTTACAGTAGTGACATGTGACCCAAAATGGCTACTGACAAGTTTGAGGTCCAACTGCAATCACGCAAGCTTAACCGGAAGTACCGAAAGTGTTACAAGTTGTAAATAATGAGTAAACATCTTTTGTAGCCTAATAATGATAAAATAGTGACAAAAGGTGTGCAGATAACCTTAAATTCAATACAACATCATTTGGTAAAGTGTCCTAAAGTTCCAGTGAACCAATAGCGCACACAGAATCCCTAGAAGGAAGGGGCACATTTTAGAAAAGTACAGTGAGTTTTAGTGGACATTTTTCATGGGGAACTTTTTTATCCTTGCTTTCTCTTTTTTGCCCTTTTCTGACCCGTCGTTTTACCCCCTTTTTCGCCATTTCAGGCCAAATACCTTTTTTCCAGGCCCCGCCTCACCACGAATATCAGCAGAAACGGGCAGTTTTTTTTTCTGCAAAAAGGGGATTTTTAGGAAAGGCAGGGGCAATTGCTACCCCTCCTCCTCCCCCCGCGCGCGTTGAAGTGCGGATTGGTGGTACAAAGCATGAACTAGAACCTCTGGATATCAAAAGAACTAAGCAGTCAGAAAAAAACAGTATCTATTTTACAATTGATACCTCTAATAAATCTGACCATAAGAATTGAGCCCGCTTCGCTGTCGCTGCCAGGTTAAGGAAGAAGCACGCAGTAGCGTTTTAAGCCGTCCAGAATAGCACAAATTGGAAAGGTGATCGATTTCTTTTTCGTAAATTTCGCTGTACATTTTCAATTGCTCGTTTATCTTTCAGAAAGAGTTTCCGTAAAAGAGACATCAAGATGGGTCAAATGATCGATAAAAATAAAGAGAGATAAGATAGGCTGCGCAAAAACAAAAATAACAATTGTTTTTCATAAGCGCCCGCGTCAGTAATTACGGGTCGCGTCACTCCTTAGTTTATTTTTAAGTAAATAAATAAATAAATAATTAAATTCCGCACGCGTCAATTTGCGAAAAATGTACATTTTTTGTTTGTTTTACTTGAGTATTGCCGGTATTAAACAACAGTTTTTCTAGCATTACGCTGGCTGTAGACAAACGATACTGTACAGGTAAAAAAAATGTCCAGCAGTAACACCTCCTGTATTATATGGCTAATATACTGGGAAGTTACAAGTGTTAGCGTTCTTCTTTTTTGTAGGCTAATTTAGCTGACTTTTAACAACGCAAGGAAAGTAACATATCTTGCAGTTACATAAACAACTGGTTTTGTGATTTGAATCTTTTTTTTAGCATTATTATTTTTTTTAGCGTACACTGTTTTATTCGATGTTGGGGTCCCCTCCCCAATTCACACTAAAATCTTCGACATTCGGTCACGCATCATACAAAATATGCGTTTTTCATATTATTTATTGCATTTTTAGGGAAGCTCCATAAAGGGAATAAAAGTGATAAATTTTCTCACTCTCCACCAAAAAAAAATAAGGCCGCACCGCTTTTTAGAGATTAAAAAAAAATTAAAATTAAAAGCTGACTGCCAGCATGGACTTTTTGTTTGTATACTTATGAGAACCACGGCATTTATTTTTATCGGCTTTACGTTCCCTTTGTGAGAGAGTGAATTTCTCATCAATCACCATACCAAGGCCACCTATATAAATTTAGCTTCAGAAATAGAATTATCATTGTGCGAGTATGGTACCATGGAATTGGGCCCTTACATGCTACTTGGTCTTTAGTCGAAATAGTGAAAAGTTGTGATGGGAAATAAAAAAAATAAAAAAAGATTTCCGAATTCATTGCTGTTAGATGAAAGTACAGTGTGCCACGTTTATGGAAATCCGAAAATGGTCAACTTTTGTAATTTAAATTTACGTCGGCTGCGCGATAAAATTCTGTGTGGGTGCCGAGATTTTCCGATTACAAAATTTGACCTCATCACCTTCATCATAGTACTGTATTCTTACCAACGTCGATAAACATCAGTAGAGGAAATTAGGTCTGTAGGAGACACTTTTTAATATTAATAATTGTTAGTGTGATGTTTTTTTTTTTCGTTGGGGGATGGATGATGGTGGGAGGAAGCTGCGTTTCCTATGGAAGTTGACGGTTGTACAGGTCACAGCCCGCGGCCGTGTATGGAGCGCTTTAGTGCGTAGCCGAGCGTTTCCTGTAGCCTGTTGATTCATGGATGGGTGACGACAAACCAGTCTGCCACCAGTTCTGAAGAGCGAGGAGAGAGAGGGGGTCTTTTCTTTCGAGGAGGAGACACACCCCAACTCAGAGATGGAATTATTAAATTGGAGGAGGCATAACTTGAAGGGTGGAACATTCCTATATTGCTACTATTGTGAACTTTTTAATTCTGGTTTTCTGGCGGGCAGGATATGCCCAAAAATGAAAAGAAGTCATAAAAAAGCCTTACACAAATATGCAGCAAAAAACGCCACGTTTCGGGCATTGCTGAATCCCGTTATCAAGTGCACACATAACTTCGAACCTTAATTCGCAGGGTAGAGGTCAGCTTTCACCTACTGCTATCCTGTTCTGCTCAGGTAAGCTTCGTATTGTCGTTAGAGCACAGTGCCATTCTGCCCCAACGACAATACAA
>JAHWFP010208230.1:38374-52072 GCA_023313725.1 Lithobius niger | reverse complement strand
CGGGGCATAAACAAATTATTTACTGGAAATTGTGCCAACTAGCCCCGGTCTCCTCTACAATGATAATTGCCTTGTATTAGTACCTTAAAACCATCACTGGTCTACGTGTAACTAAACCAAAAGCCTAAGTTAGACTGTAAAACTCGATAAATCCAGAAAAATCTATAAAACCCGACAAAAATAATAAAACCCGTAAAACCATATAAAGCATCCGTGGGTTGGTTTTTTCCCCAGAAAAACCGTGTTTTTTTTTTTTTCAAACCCTGTCTGGTGGGCTAGGAAACCTTGGAAGGTCTTAGGGTCTCTCGCGCCCCCATGCTTCGAATTCCTTAAAAAGCTCGAATTTCGTTCGTGCTGGATGAAATAAGGTTAATTAATCACTAATTGTTAATCACTGATAGCAGGAATAGCATAAAGAAGGGAACTCCAAGATTCGAAGCTCCACCTTTCATTCTGAGTCGCGGCTCCATGCGGCTACTGTTGTTGAACGAGTGACCGTTTTTATTTTTGCGGAAAACATACGTGAGGAAGGAGTTGTGATTCTCAAGCCAAGGCTGATTGGGGTAGAAATTTCGTGTGTTGATAACTGCGACACCAGGCCAGTTCTCGCGCGTGCCAGGAAATTGGCCGCTTTAAACATTGCTTTGGTGAAATAAGATTATGGCAATGTTAAATCAACTGGGCTGGAACCAGGAAGTGAAATCCACAGCTTCTGTCGCAGACAACATTGTGGCAAGCATTGGAAGTTGAAGAGTTACAGCTTCGATACTTCCACGTTGTATCCATTAAGAAGCTCCCGCTAATAGTGATTTATACCTAATTATGACATTAAATTAGTACTAGGGTCGCCGCCATTACATGTAGGAAAACTGGAAATTAGCCAACAGCGAAAATCATACACTATAAATAACGTAGTTCAGTAAGCCACCTTTATGCACTTACGTTTCGTCGGAGTGGCATGACCCGGATTCGAACTGGTTACCCAGTTCGCCCCCAGATCACTTGCATAGTGCCTTAATCGCTATGGCCACATCCTCCACTGGCATTACATGTAGACACACAGGAGCGGGGCGTGAGATTATTTCTGGGGAGGGGTAGGGTAGTTTCACCGAGGTTGGGGGGGGGGGAGTTGGACATACATGGTTGATCGTCCCTCTTCTCCCTCCTTCCCTCCCTCCCCCACTCCGTCCCTTCCTCCCTACCTTTTTTCATTATGCCCTCCTCTCCTTCCCTTTTCATTTTTGTACTGCGACCTGGATAATTTTTTTCCGGATCGTTTCATTTTTATTCTTAACTACGAGACCTAAATTGTTATTACGTCAAAACTGTTGCATTGGTCGTTTGTTTTCACATTGCGGTATTCAACGTGAAATCCATACTATTACAATTAATGGACACAAATAAGGCTTGTAACAATAAGTTAATAACAAATTGTTTCCCCTATCAATTGGTTTCTAACAATTTCCGATAGATTTTCCTAATTTTTGTCTCGAAATATACCCGATTTTCAATCCGAAAAAAAAGACACTCTCTGAATTGTACTTTGTCAGCATACAAAATTTCATCAAATTCGGCTCAGTTAGCTGCGCTCCAAAACAAGAGTTAATGTGTGCATTTCATCTGCGAACGATGCTTCGTCCATTCGAATTGTAGATAGAGAGGTGACATGCGGTGAAAACAATTGCCACCGAAAGGGGCAGCTGACCAAGTGCTGGGAAATTATTCCTCTGGCTGTATTTTTCCTCCCGCCCTCGCCATTGGTGAGAAACGGCGTAACCTGACGTAACGCTCTTAATTGCAGCTTCATACTGCAAACTACAATTACGTAATTGTTTAAAAGAATTAAATTAGCAGTAACTATTACATAAAAGATCACAGTGGAGCCAACACTGTCATTTGAATTAAATTGCAAAAATAGGATGTAAAAATATTTACAACTAGCAGAACGTGGTGTTGAATGCACGGTTTGCAACACTGGTTTGGTATGGTAGCTCATGTGTATGTCCATGTTTGACCTAATTAAGTTTCTTGACATTTTGTGCACATCGGCGGTTGTTGGGGAGGCCCTTTGCTTCCAAAATTGTTTACTTGTTCAGGAGAGACCAACATTTGGCCTTGCTCCTTGAAAAAACTAGTTGCAGTACTGCCAAAGGCACTGTCCTGGGGGGAAGTAACACACTAACACAAGCGTACAATTTCCTTTAGAACAGCATTCTTCGGAAATAGAACGTTTCGAAAAAAAAAAGAAATATATCGCAGGCACAAGCTGTGTAAACAAAATTGAAAAGTTACCGCACTTGTAGAGATGACATAATTTCGGCCTCACCACTGAAAGCCTTGCAGAAAGGGATCAAGTGTTTATACCAATTTCCAAGAAGAGTGACAATTTGTTTAAATGCCGCCCATTCAATGTAATCGTAGTCCGGAGGTAAAGCAAAGAGCGAAATTTTTAAAATTGTATCATTAGTTTCTTTTTAAATTGTCGTTGTATGTGGGTTGTCAGTGAAATTTATAAGATCCATTCTATGTTTACGTTGTGTGTTTCTGTATGCAATACAATTTCCTTACTTCTTCAAAATAAAGCAGTACAGTCAACCACCTTTACTGACCGTATATACTACCCTACGTTATTAACTTTAGTGTAATTTCACTATTGGTAGGAATTGCCCAACGGTTCTTAACCCTAAAATTTGGCGTGAACGATTTTAGCGATGTCTTTGTCCAGATAATTTCACCGAGACATTTCGCTGATTCTGATATATTTCGATCAAATAAGTAACCGTTCTACGATATCCGTTTAATTCAATGTCACTGTTCACACACAAAAAAAGCCCACTGGTATTTCGCACGTTTACGTAACAGCTCTTCTTTGCATTCTTGCAGCTAGAATTTAATCGCGATGGGAAAGGTGTCGTTGCCGCGTCAACAACGCTACCTGGATTAGCTATACTCGACATCGTATGAGTAAGTGCTTGCAGTCTTAAAATCCATGACAATAAGATAAAAAGTTCCTCCTAACGATACACTTTTCCTAGTCCCTTCTGAACTAAAATTGTTGACTGTTTTCGTTGTGAACCGGTAGAGCTAAAACCGCTGCCATGTTGGAGAATTTTAGATGATTCTAGCTTCTAGCTGCGTGCAAAGTATAAGTCGTTCCAGAAACATGCCCTTAGCATTAAGCATATTACAGCATAGCGGACATGAACTGGAATTTGGTTGAAGTCTAGAGCAATGGCAAACCTGACACAAATTAATCATTGTGGGAAAGTCTTTGTGTTAGCTTTCGGTACGAAATGTGATCGCCAATAACGCTAAACATGTGTAGCCTAACTAGCTGTTTTTTCCTAGGTGGTAAAAACAGGTAGCTGCTAATTTTCAACGTTATTTAGGATCAGATACCGCATTAAAAGCCAATACACAAATTTTCCACACGGATTAATTTTTGTCAGTTTGGCCGTTCGTTGCTACAGAATTCAACCAAATTCCAGAGCTTATGTCCGCATTATTGTTTTTACCCAGAGCCCCGAAATGTGCCAACCTCGTGTTCAAGTTAAGACGGAGACGCTATGGCGTCTTGTTGGTTTTATTTTGCTGCTTTTAGGGAACACGAACCCAAATTGGGTTATCTGCCCCACGACAGTGAGAGACAATATAGCTGGAAAAAGGCAAGTGGAAAACCCTGGATCTTTGACATGCCACAACGGACATCAGCACGAGGCACCACAGGGCCCTCTGCAATATACAACGTCGTCGCTCTAAAATGGCGTCGCTCTACAGTGTCCTTTACGAGAAAGCTAACGATTGTTGCCTTTCTTGGCGTGAGACACTAGCGTGTGTCCAGATTTGGGTACAAACGTCAAATCAAACCTATCACGCAAGCGATGCTCAGTCTTGGCTTGTTCTCGAAATGAATGACTTATGGTATCGATTTGATGTCACAATGCTTATTTTTTGTAGATAGCCACAATTAGAACTTCGATTGTTTCCCCAGTACTATTTTTTCCTGAGTTTCCAAGAAAAAATGGCGATTCCAAGATCTATTTAAAGCGATAACTATCTGGCGTGCCCTAGCAAGTTAAGCAACGCGGAACTCTGTGTATGGATCTGGTGTGACGTAGTGTTCCCTCTCGTAACTAAAATAACGGAAGAACTCTCTCTCTCTCTAGTGTTTGTCGTCCACACTGGCCGGTGAATCGATTGATCTCTTGATAACAATTTAGTTCATGGTCAGTCGCAACGCTAAGGAAATCGATCGTTGACCTTCAGGTGGCGCGCTTTACGCCCACGCGTGAGTTGATGGTGGGATACCGTGGGTGCTAACTTGGCCAATTAGTTGGATGAGTGAGAAAACGCTGGTGTGAATGCTAAGCAACCAATGTTTGCGTAATCTGTTATTGAAGGGTACTGAAGCTCGATCTGAAAGTAAGGATGTACGTGAACTAAGAAGGGGTCGTAGGGGGGAGGGGAAGGGGTGATGCCGCTTCTACTTTTTACCGCAACTCGAAGACAAATACAGTACTGGGGGTGGGGGAAGTGTACGAGACCAAAAGATTTAGAAAACTTTTTTTTGTTTACCCAAATATTTACGCCTACAAAACCTTATTTACATTAGTCCCACCCCTATTTTCGGTCCTGAAGCCCAAATTTGCATTGCAACATCCGAATTCCTTGAAAAACTGGAAAAGTTCTTGATAATTCACGAAAATTTTAGTGTGACCCTTTAAATTAGGCCTATCTTAGCCTATAGGGCGCTGGATATGAATGACGTCACGCAAATTTGCTCCCCCCCCCCCCCGTTACACTTTGTCACAACTTTTGCAATCCCGTCCTCCCAAAAATAACGTAACAAACGTCGACGCCTCGTTTTCGTTGAAGTGATGACTTTTTTATTTTTTTATTTCTTTGCTGGTTACCATGTTTTGTGTGTGACGTTCGGTGACGTTACAAATTTAGTAACCCTCTCCCCCACGTCATTTGTAAACAGGGCCCCACACTTTCATTGCGATACGAAAGCCTTATTATTATTATTGTTATTATTTCGTTTTTCATACGCACTGACATTGCGTAAAATTGTTCCCCTGAAAACTTTGATGTCAGTAGTTTCAAACGATTTACATTTCCTACATGCCGGATGAACGCAATACAGGAAGCCGTCCTGCCACGGCATCACAGAGTTCTTTTTTTTTGTTTGTTTAATATGCTAATTGCTTCACTTATTTGTCACAGCCTACTTTAAAATATCAGTATGCAGGGTTTGAGCAGGTGCTTGAACACATCTAAAGTAATTGAATTTATTTCCTATCGACAATTTAAATAGAATCGCTTTGCATCAAAGAGATAAAAATAACTGGCCGAGCGACAGAAGCGACTGAATACTCGGTTGAATTTAAATTTTGTGTTTGTTTACCTGTTTGGAACACGATAAGGTTCGTAATTTTGTTCCAATTTCGTTGAAATTTCATGACGAGGTAGTTTTGTGCGTGAAATGCACGAGTTTGGATGAAACTCCTACGTCAAATACTTTCGGAGATATTCGGGAGATATTCAAGGAAGAGTACTGGGCAGAACATTTGGCCGAACACTGGGCAGAAATCATAACAGTACTGAGTCGTAGGTTCAATTCCCTGCTCAGGCTGTCTGACATTTAAGTCCAAAAGGCAACGTAAACAGGTTTGCATCCGTATTTATTAAATCATAACCGTGGAGCATTGGGCTAAACTGAACACTGTTAAAAAAAATGGAAAGCCAGTGACATATAAAATCAACAATTTGCGGCGCTTCGAAGCAATCTTTGCTTGTTATCTAGAAATAAAATAGACGGCTAATAAGCCAAAGTCAAGTAAAACACTTTAAAACTCCACAAAAACGTAAAAAATCAAAGCACAAAACAATAAATAGAAACTGCCAGTAGGGAATCTGACCTCTCCTCTGCTGCAGGCGAGAGGTTCCCTGCTCATTTAACCAACATTCATTTTATTTAACCAAACGAACTAGTTCGAAAATTTTCGCAATTTATATGAGGCCTTGGAATACTAGCTATATCGTTCGCTTATACACTATACTGGCGTCGATCCTTGCTCCATCGCTTGCTTTGCTCGCTCAATCCACGCACTTTACGTCAGAAACGCGAAAGTTTTACAATCTTTTAAAACGCACTGGTCGGTTTCTTAACGTACGTCCAGTCAGTCGAAGCCAACTAATTTTGAGATATATGTGCTCGTTTGCTGTATGATGCAAAATACGTTATCGCTTTATTTTTATTTTTTAAATTTGCTACCCTGTTTCGTTCTACTTAGTTTGCGTTGATTTCATTATCGAATTTAGACATCATGAACAGTTTCCAGAGAAGTTTTTCGTGTAATCGAAGGGCAAAAAAAAAAAAGTTACAGCGATGAAAATATGCTTACCCAAAGCGTAATTTTAAAATTATCTTGCATTTAACCCTAGCTTCATCTTTGTAGCTACCCTAGATACCTAGGAACACCCACACCATTCCATTTGAAGATAGTTTGCTTTATGCCTATTGCCTGCCTCAAAAGAAAAAAGACTAGTTCTTGTGTTGCGGTGACACGGTTTTTTGGTGACGCCAAGGATAAAATGAACATTTGCATTTCTATCACAAGGGGAGAGGGGGGGGGGGGGGGAAAGGCTCCTGACGACATTTATTTAAAATGTCATGAGCACAACGGCGAATTTTCTCTCGTTTGTCCAAATGCCAAATTTGGACCTTTCGGCTTTGTTTGTTGGGGATGATGAGATTATGGTGGAGAGCAGAAAAGCTTAGTTCCTTTTCCCCCTTTGCCTCAGGGAGGGGTGGCACACATTTTCAATTATCTCCACTCTGGGGTGGGATTCGGGTGGGCTGGCTGACTTTTGCCTCCTTCCTCATCCGACCGAAGAACGGGAAAAAACGACCCAATTTCTACGCTTCGCTAAAAACCCATTAGTTTTACCTCTGTTTATTATTGCTACTAAAATAATAAGTACAAAATAAAAAATAATAATACCTGAGGTATTAAATAATTTAGAATTACAAGAACAATTATTACTGAGGGTGGGGCAGAAGGATGAACCAACTTCTTAAGGTGCGATTAGACAACCTAAATTTCTTTGGTAGCTAGATTCGCGTAGCTACGTGCCGCTACAGGGTCGACCGTTCCACTTGCAACTTGTTACAACGAATGTGCAACGTAAAATCCATGCGCAATGTACAATGTACAACAAATGCCGAAAGATGCCCTTTGCAGGCGTCAAAGGCGGTACGCGGACACATAGGCACCGGACACAAACACACCCGAATTTAGGCACTGGACAATAGTCACTCGAACAATAGGCAGCTCACGCATATAAACACCGGCAACTAGGCACCAAGTTTTTTTAAATTTATTTTTAAAAATTGGAATGGATTCAATTGGGGGGGGGGGGGGGAAAATTTGCCATAAAACGTTCGTAGCGTTCAAATCAAAACTGCTAAAGATTTGTTGACATCTGTATTGCACTAGCAACGATCGCGGTAGCTGTAGCGAGGCAGCGTAATTTGGAACGTTAATTCACCACAAAAATTGTGGGGGGAAATGCGGAAATTCCTCCTCCTTCCTTCCCCCCGCCCCCTCCTCCCAACGGTCCAACACGATTAAGTGTCCCAGATTTAAAACAAACGATACTGAATTTGAGTGCAATCCATCCAAATTTTAAAAAAATAAAAAAAAATTAAAAAAAAACTGATGCTTATTTGTCCAGTGTCTATTTGTCCGGTTCCTACATCCATCAGAGGCTCCCAGGAGCTGGCAATTTTGGCGGAAGGAAATTTAGATTTACTAGTTGTTCCCGGTCTAGTAAGAACCCATTTTTTCCACACTGCTTCTTGTGTTGTCACACTGTTGCAACCCTCAAAAGCGCACAACAAGCTTTATCTCATCTGGTCTTGCATTAGTGAAGTTGATGTTTGGCGTTCTCGGTAGAGGTCTCTCCCAGCCATGCACTCCCCTCATCTTTGCTCACCACACGCCCGTTCTGTTGTTGGTCCCCTTTTGTTTGCTTTTTCTTGAACTATTTAGTCTGCAATCCAAAACAATAATGTGTAACAGGAAAATTTCGCAGTTGACCTGAAAGTTGCATTTAGCAATAATTAGTATCTGAGAAAGTTAGTTGCGTGGGTCGCTACTTGGCAATTGTCAATTTCGTATGAAAAATGTAATAAATTGCATGTTGGGAGTGACAAAACTACTTTCCCGTATCTACTTATAACAACAACCAATTACCACTATGAGAACTGTAAAACTCACATGTCAGGTTTCTGTCGGATGGCTGCAACCAGAGCCATGTTGATTTAAAACATAGAGCTGTTAACGTTGTTTCAGCTTGGGAAATGCCCAAAGTATATGGGTATAAAGTGTATATAATACGTCCACTCTTGGAGTATGCGAGCCCTGTCTGGTACCCCAACTTACTTAAGGATACTGACAACAGTCAGTTCAGAGACGCTTCACAACTTCCTTACGGGCATGAAAAATAAGTCTTATGGTATGCGTCTTAAGCTTGACTTCCTGGAGGTTCAGTGACTAAAAACGAATTTAATCTTAATTCAGTGGTTTTCACAAGTAGATCTTCCAGTTTTCCAAATCAACACTGTAACACAAACAAGGGGTAGCAGTTATAAGCTAGTCATCTCGAAATCCAAACTAAATAGTAGACAGAATATATTTGCCATAAGGGTAATTCCCTCACTGACGAAACTTCAACCTTATCCATAAACACCTTAGACTTAGCAAACTTGACTTTTTGAAACAGCCTCAGCATTGCACTTAGCCACAGCCACCTACAATAAAGGCCGGATCAGATCAAGACAAAATAGGCACGTAAAATCAACCATTGACATAGAGGGAAGCGCAAGTTTGCTAGGTGCTGCCATCTCTACACCATGCGGCGAAATTTCAAACTAACCGACGAGGGTTCCAAATTCTGTCAACCGATGATGCCACTTGGCAAACTTGTCGCGTCGTTATTTGTCGCGCCTTCTAGTGGAGCATTGTGGAGGCAAAGCTGATCCACCCTTTACAGTATAGGTGGCTGTGACTTAGCATAAAAATTTTGGGTCTTTTACCATGACACTGGTTGTTAGTGGTCCTCGGACCATTTCTAGACCAGTTGTCATGGCAACAAGTTTTATTATTATTATTAATCGTTAATTTCTTCTCGCCTACGTCACATTTACCTTTCAAGGCTCCTATCCCTTATGTAGATGCGATTTAATGTTGTTAGCTTAAACTGTTTGTTGTTGGTTGATATTGATAACGAGACAAAGAGAGCTCGAAACATCTCAAATTTTCTATGCTGTCTTTTTGTGGACGTATTGGCTTGTCCCCTATACATCCCTATTGGCGCTTTCGTCCGTTTCTGCTTTCTGCCTTAGACACGAAAGATTCAACTAGTAATCATGGCAACGGAATGTAGAGAGACTGATTCGTAGCGTGATCTGTGATACACCTTGCATAGCAGCATCGATTTACGACTAGAAGAAAAAAACAAATCCTACTAAAGTAGAAAATGGTCGACCGATTTAGAAATGACAGAATTCAGAGTGGTTTGTATGCGAATCGATAAGCCCACTAAATGGGCGCCATATAGAAACATGAATGCTCGCTACAATAGGCATTTAGATGACAGCTAGATATGGCGACATATTGAAGCATTGGTTAAAGTTAGAGCGTTTTTAGGCAGCGATCTACCATTGCATTCCCGGACGTCGTTTGGGTAAATACTAGCAGTCGTACAACCCATGACAATAAGATAAAGAATTCCTCCTGACGAAACAATTTTCCTAGTCGCTTCTGAACTCACATCATTGACTGTTTTCGTTGTGAGCCGGCAGAGCTAAAACCTCCATCATTCGGATGATTTCGGATGATTTCTACCTTCTAGCTGCGAAAACGCAAAGCGAGGTACCTCTGCCTAAAGACAGCCTTCCGCAGCTGAAGTAGTCATTGTATAAGCAGTAGCAGGTTTACTAAAATTAAATTACTGTCCTTTTAAAGGAGAGTTCTAAGAAAATCAATTAAAAAAAAAACATTGACCGAGATAATGTTTTCTGCAACGTTTTATACAATTAAGGAAAGAAATCGAAATACTTGTACAAACATCGGCCACTAGGGTGTTGTCAAGGCAACACAGCTGTTTTGAACTCAACTACTCCTCTGTCATGTTTTTCAGATAATTTTATTTTGCCTTTTGTCAAAATGACATGTTATTATAGCTATTTTAAAAAGAAACGTTACGAAAACACGCGTTTAAATTGATTAGCATGAAAATTACGCCATCTACTGGAAAATTGCGTTCCCTGACGGGAAAATTATGCTCTCGATATGCTGCCATCTAGTGGCAAGTAATTATATACTAAAATACGGGAGTCCGACGACCTCTTTTACAATTGCATAAGATACAGTGCCAATGGATTTCACTCAATATTCTTGTATTTAGGACTGTGGTGTTCTGCCCGTGAGAGACCCTTCCCAGTGGCATAGACACAGAAGGTTTTGACTTTCTCATTGTACCCTCGCCTAACTCTGGAACCAAGCTGCCACCACCCGCCTGAAGGAATCGAAACTTATACTTTTTGTAGGTGAACCAATTTAATGGCTAGTGCACGGAACATACTTTGCAGTGCTTGTCCGCTTAACAGTGACGCAACGTAAAACAACAAAATAACCACCAGGTTTTAGATCTGATTGAAATCACGCTCCTCGTTTTCCTTTCTCATCAGATTTAACGCACCAGACTTGATCGATGTGCTCTGTCCGCCGTTTTAGCTAGTATTATTAGGTGTTTGGGGAGGATGCAACTTCCTAACGGACGGCCTGCTTCATCGGCTGTACAACTCGCGTGAAAAGGCTTTTGGTGCGACTGCAGCACGAGATTCAAGACAGCGGAAAATGCGCCCGCGATCGGAAGCTGGACGATTGGTGTTGAAACTCAAAAACCTCACAAGAGGGCCTCAGAGCTGTGGCCGTTTGGGCTCGATCTTGCAGGGAAGCCAGCGCAGCTGCCCCTCTTGGCTTAGCTCGGCAGGTCTATACGAGCTCGAGCATCTTTCATGACAAAATATTCGTTTAGGGTTTAAATTCAGTGTACGGTGCCATTCGTTTCTTGTTTCCTTTTCTAGTAATCCGTGGCAAAATGATCGTAGTCGATAACATCCGAACTAGTAGGTGGCCGTTACAAGATCTCAGCAAGGTGAGTCAGATGAGTATCCTTCGTTGCTGCCATTTTTTCCGCCGAATAACGCCAATGTTTTTAGGAGGGTGCCGCGAGCACGCTAAATTGCTTGTCATACCAGTGAGACATCCATCGCAGCGAATGATGCATCCTCCCCAAACAACTAATAATCCTAAGTTTTAGGCTTCTCTATGGCATCTCAAGTGAGCTTATCGGTTACGTTCAGGGGTATGATTCTCCCTTGGGGTGTGAGGTGTCAAATTTCGGGTGGGTCCTCAGGTGCGGCGCTTGTCTGTTTAGTGACGTAACGTAAAATAACCAGTTAACACAAGGTTTTAGATTTGATCGAAAATCACGTTGCTTGTAGTCTTTTCTCAGGTTTAATGTACCAGACTTGATTGATATGCTCTGGGAGTCTGGTTGCCGATTTAGGCTTCCTTAAGGCAGCTCCAATGAGCTGATCAGCTACGTCTCGCTTTGGTTTCTTACAAGGGGTTCCAAATGTGCCCTCCTCAGCACGTGCACAGGTGCTCAGTCCCCCTCTGGATGGGGTTTTTGGGTTTTTATTTCCACGGAACCTCTGCCAACGCAAACTTGTGCCAACACGTCTCCGGGCGTATGTCTGAACACGACACCGAGTGCTTGTGGAAAGCCACTTTAAGGGTTATTTCGTGACAAGCTTGACTCCTAGTATTGCCGTGAAGCCAAGTGTCTCAATTTTGGATGCAGTGTCACAATTTTGGATGCAGTGTCACAACTTTGGACGCAGTGTCACAACTTTGGACGCAGTGTCACAACTTTGGACGCAGTGTCACAACTTTGGACGCAGTGTCACGACTTTGGACGCAGTGTCACGACTTTGGACGCAGTGTCACGACTTTGGACGCAGTGTCACGACTTTGGACGCAGTGTCACAACTTTGGACGCAGTGTCACAACTTTGGACGCAGTGTCACAACTTTGGACGCAGTGTCACATCTTTGGATGCAGTGTCACAACTTAGGAAACAGTTTGTCTTGCAAAGCTGTCCACTATTTCAAAAACACATCTAAGTTGTAACCGTTATAGGCAAGGTTGACTACACAAGTTAGTTGATTACACGTATGGTACTAGGCTACTACTATGTAACTACACTATAGTAATATGCTATGCTAAACACTAGTAGCCTAACAATGGGTTGGAATTACGTCTGTTTCCACTGTAAAGCGAACATAGAATTCCGATAACACTTTTGCTTAGAATTACCCGAGGTTGGATGGTTCATGCTCATCGGATAACCAGATGTCAGAAGATCTCGTGCAAATGTTCTTAGCCACTCACGTAGTTTGTTTACAATCAACCGTTAGGCACCATTCATTTCAACAATTTTACTACAGTCGAACGCGAACGAATCCATGGCAAAGACAATAATTACACCAATCAGAAGTAGATGTTTGATCGAACTGATTCGGAGTGAAAAAGATATACTGAAGGAGAATCGAATTAAACGGAAGCTACTCGTGTATATGCTGAGCGCAAATTAGGGTGCCATAGGCCTACGTACGTCACAGCTGTTCAAAAAAATTCGTTAAATAGTTAACTTCCATTTAATTTCTAGAATTCCCATTTAAAAGGACATAAATCCTTCCGGTATATCGTGCAACCCGATGAGATTGCAGTTGGCAACATTTACACAGGTTAGAGTTAATGTCGCCAAATCACCTCGCACGCAAGAAAAAAAACAAGAAAATGAATGTGTTGGCAACATTTACATACGTTTGAACTAATGTCGCAAAACTGAGTCGTGCAGGAAGGCAAACAGGGATTTATGTTCCGTTAACGAGTTTTAATAATTGTGTGCAACCTTTCAGGGGTGCACCCAGAGAGGGGCAACAGAGGGCAAGTTGCACCCTCTACCCCCGGTCTGGATGTGCCCCTTAAGGATTGCGCCAATTATTAAAGCTGTAGCTCCTTAAAAAACGCGAAGTTTTAAAAGTAACAGTTAATAAAGTAAACAAACAAGGTATTTGTTGTAGATGAAAAGAATTCAGAAACTTGTCCTGTTAATGTTTCAAAGGAACTAAATTGCTGAAAATTAATTGTTTTACCTACCCGGTGCAAAGGGCCTTGTATCACCCCCGCCCCCCCCCCCCAACCCCCCACCCTTCTCTCTGGGGCCCGTAGTTGACTTTCTCTCGTTCCCACTTTAAATTTCAATTTCCTTCGCCCTACCCAAACAAAGTTCACCTAGTTGCGCCAGTGCAATCTGCAAATCAAGAAAATAGTGTTTACTCCCTCCACGACACAGTTATGGCAAAAATTCAAAATACCACAATCCACAAATACCACAAATTTATTACAATTTTTGCTGTAATACTTAATAAGTGTGCAATGTGCGTCATTGGCCCAACTGTAAGGACTATGTTTTTGGATCAATCTTTCTCGTAAGTTGTAAAGCCGGATTCGCGAACGATCCTTTAGCGATAATGCTGTTCGTGCGCGGGGGGGG
>JAHWFP010208230.1:18779-38274 GCA_023313725.1 Lithobius niger | reverse complement strand
GGTTGGAGGTTTCCTGTCATTTACGTAAGATTAAAAAAGGTGTGGTTTCCGAAATTTGTTTGTTTTGGGGAATTTTTTTTTTTCAATTTTCTTATTTTACAGGAATATTACAAATTTTCTTGTAACTTGATACCTCTTTCGGATTGACAGGTGACTTTTTCAGCGTGCTACCTAGCCGATGTTTAAAAAAAATAAAGGTACTTTCCTACCGGTTGGCTTACCTGTGTGGCTCATTTTTGCAACATTTTCATACGTGTGTAAATGTTGCGAATTTATTGATTTCCCCTCGTGAAAAACGGTTTTGTTACATTCACTCTGACCCATGTAAAGGTTGCAATAGCTGTTTCGTGCAGGATGCTAGAAATTAGGAAGAAGGTGCACGTCCTTTTTAAAAGGACTTTCCTCCCAGCGCCATTTTTCTCGCTCCTCACATCAAGTAGGCCCCAAAGTTTTATTTACTTACCGTTAGTTAATCCCTAGCTAAAAACCCGTTTTAAAATGTGGCGTGTAGGAGATTTTCTGTTGAATATTGGTAACCTTATTTACTGCGCCCCGCACGTATATGATCCTTTGCTCGCTGACAATAACCATAACGTTTCATTGTTTCCGGTTGTAACGACACAGTTTTTGCGTCAATGGTAGGCCAGATGTCGTTCACGTGATCACGAGAAGACGAGGGCGGAAGTGACGTAGTATTACTACGCCGCATCTCGCGATGGCAGCCCGCGGACACATGACTGCGCGTAGCTGTTATAAGGAGGCCGGATGTTGCTTTAAGTCCAAACTTTCAACGCGCCAACACAACGTAAGCACAGCCCAATGGTCAGTGGTGGTCTGTCGGCCGAGTGAACGCCGGATCTAATACCACGACCAATTATGTCCTTTTAAAAAAGTAGTCTGATGATGCGACTCGTTTCCTCCCAGCATATAATCAGGAGTATCGTCTCTGGCATCAGTATTCAAACCCCTAGGTGTCCAATTTCAGATTTTTGTTTGTGTAGATAAGTGGCAGTTGCACTTGTACGCAAGGAGAAAATATTTTAAACTTTTTCGTGCTTTTCTGTCAACTTTTTTTATTTGCTTCCTTTTAAAGCATTGGGGGGGTCTTAGTCCTATCGTGTTGCAGGGCTTGAATTTTGTGTCCTTCTTCGATATTTTCGCTATAAATACATGTTACCCTTCCACACAAAGTCTTTCCTTATGTGGCAGAGTGTATACGCGATTTGGGATTGCAGGCTTCTGCACCCGATACCCCAAGGGTACGACTTCTCAACCGGGGTTGACGTGGGAGAAAGTTCTAGGGGAGGGGAACCCTAAATGCTATCCTGGTGCACCATCTTAAAAGTCTGGACGGTTAATTATGACTTGGGAAAGAACTGGAGCCCGTGCCCTTAGGATATATTCGAGCTCAATCTGCCGCTGATTTAGTCTGACCGTGTTATTAAAGCAATCATGTCTTGTTGGCGGAGTGGGACAGTGGGTGGTGCTGATAGACGGAATATTTTGAGATAATAATTCTGACGTAAAAGCGTGAGCTTCTTTGTTTTGGAGTTGTGGTGTAACGAATCACGATATTGAATTAAGGTTTCCGAATAACCAGGTATTCTATGGCCAGCTGGTGTTCTCGCCACAACCCCCCCCCCCCTCCCCCCCCACTTTTTTTTTTGCGTGTTAAAGTTTCGTAGCCGTGGAATGACCTCCCTGAGAACTAGACGAATGTAACCCGCATTAAAATGAACCAGCCTAAATGTGTGAAAGAATACTCCCTGTAACCCACAAACAAATTTACGAGAAGAAAAAATGCGTAGCGACACGTACATATTAAAAGCAAAGGATTCTTTGAATTTTGCGTCGGAGCGCCGCTGAACGGCTTTAACTTTAACACAATAAGAGGTGTGCGTCGCTACGAAATGCCGCCACTGCCAGGTAAATTTAGACGCCACGTACGCCACCACTGGTCAAGTTGCTTCCACTGCGCGCCGATGCCGACGCCACCGTTACGTCTGCCATTGGTTATAGCGATGCAGTACAAAGCGTCGAAACAAATTTGCAATGGAAATAATTATCATTAGTTATTTACGTTTGTTTTTAATAACGATCAAAATTCGTAAACACTGTTGTTTGAATGTGGACTACGGTTATCTCAATTGCTTCCTGTCCGGGAAGTCCACGTTCGATCTTGGCCGTAGCCAACTCCTGGGATGGGAAGGGCCCTGTGGTGTCTCGTGCTCATGTTGATTGTGACATGTCAAAAATACTTGGTTTTCCGTTTCGAATTTTTCCAGCTAAATTGTCCTTCTCGTCGTCTACAGTGGGTTTGGGCTAGTCTCTTTTAAGTAAAAACAACAACAAATGACTACTAACTATTAGTTTTGAAGTTTTGCGAAGAGAAAAGTTCACGTGCATATCGGAATGCTTTACGGGAATGCCAACGACGCCACTAACCTCAGAATAGCACTGCGCCTATTTACGCCACCGCGAAAAAAATTGAATTTCCGCTGCCGCCAACAATATGTTACGTTGCACACCTCTGAATAGATTGTGTAGACATTTCTTTCTCGTTTTCAGCAGGAAAACCACTCCCGGACAAAGTATCAACTTAAAATCATGAAATTAATTCCTTACTTAAATTTATCTCCTTGTGTGAGAAAGATTACAAACAGCTGATGATTAAAAAAAAAAAAGATCGTAGTTTAAAAGCCTCATTAAATGACATTTAGAAGGTCCTTGATTGATGGCTCGGAAATCCAGTTACTTTTCACCCTTTTCTCCAGTATGCAGCATCGTCGTTGAACTAAAAATATGTAGCAGAACGTAATGATTTTACAGATCTTGAGCGCTTTTAAAGGCCTTGAGTTTGAGACCTATTTTTTTTTCCCTACTTGGTCTTCTCCCCTCCTCTTTTCTCCCACTCCTACTCTTGTTAATTCAATTTCGGAATGATCGAAGTTGGCAGATGAGGAAGAGACATAATGTTCTGCAGGAAATTTTACTGCAAAGCAAAAAGTTTAATAGCTTTTATATTTCGGGGTAAAGAATGACTTAATACATTTATTACTAATTAAATTTATTAAGTAAATATTAAAGTTTTGTTCCTCGTTGGAAAGCTTGAACAGCATCTTTGCCTTCTGGACTGAAAACACTACTTTCCTGCTGGGCCATAGAGCCAGTGATGCAGTTATAAACACAGTAGATATGCCGGAGGAAGGTTCCGTGTTCGAATCCCTGTCAGAACATGTGGCATCTGCATTCTCTCCGAAATTAAGGTTTTGTTCGGGTCGAACCACAATGACCAATTTCCAACTTGCAGGCAGCTAGCGTTGACTACTAGGCGTCATTCATGTCAAAAAATCTTTAAAGAAATATTCATAATTTGTCACAAATAACAAAAATATGCATCGTAGTGAGCAAAACAATACGTTCAAAATATTTTTGTAATCTCAATAGGTTGTTAGAGTTGTCGTTGTTGTAGTTTGTTTTTAGGGAGCACGAACCCAAACTGGATTATCGGCCCCAAGACGGGTAATTATATACCTTCAGCCATACGATGATATTATGTTAATGTGAGCAATTCTGTGTATACGCGTTAGGCTCGTGCTTATTATCGTTCCATTTCTAATGGGATAAACTTAAAGGGACATAAATCCTTCCGGTATGTCGTGCGACCCGTTGAGAATAGCGTTTGCAACATTTACACATCTCGCACGAAAAAAAAAAACAAGAAAATTACTGTGTTGGCAACATTTACATACGTTTGAACTAATGTCGCAAAACTGATACTTACAGGAAAGCCAACAGGGAAACATGTACCTTTAACATCCCTAACAATACTTCGTTATTCTATGCAAAGTATCGTGTGGTTAACTTGGAAGTATCCCGGGCCAAATGTATCGCAAATTCCCCGATAAAAACAGTTTTAAATGCAGAAACAGGGCCTTTCGTCGTCTGTAAATTTTTTTCCTCTAACTTTTACCAACAAACTAGACAAACGAGGCTAGTAACCTAGACCCAAACTTAACGCTACAGACAATGACTAGCAGAAGGAAAGACTGGAAGTTGGCCAAGTGTGGTGAAACAACAGCAAAATGCCTGGAATCTGGCCCCTCACCATCCTCTTGGCATCTTTCTTGACTACTTTGAGATGACGTGGGGGGTAGGGGTATGGAAGGGCACCAACACGTGTGGTGCACGTGGGCTTCCATCTTGGTTTCAAATGTTGTCTCAGGGGATGTCCTGCCAGGCACGTGCTGAGTGAGGGCTGGAAATGCAGGAAAATGCCTTGACCTTTGGGGACCGTCTCCGTACTTTTATTTCCGGAATTTTCCCACCCTTCTGAGAAAACTGGGAGGAGCAGGGGGGCCCTTAAACGGACAATGTCACGACCTCGTAGGACGTCAGAGATGTGCCACGTTTGGGGTGAAGTTATTTACACCACTGCTCTTCTGAATTGTGAGTCTGTGACTAAATGGTAACCATAATCGGCGATATTGTTGCAATTCAGCTAAAATTCACCGTCGTTGGCGATAAAAAAAACAACTTAAGGGGATCCTGGCCGTAATATAAGCATTGCACAACGTAGATTAAATCATTAAACCTTCCCAAATTTTCAATTAGCCACAATTACCACTGCAATTGCACCTCACTGACCTCCCCCCCTCCCCCTCCTCTGGACACCACTGGACCGAGGTCTTAGCCTAGGACAACAACAACACAATGTAAAGCAAAAAGAAAATACAAGAAGAAGAAAAAAAGTACGCAGTACGAAATACAACGTCTTACTTTTTTTCTCGTTTGTTTGTAAGTTTTAATGATTTGTTAGTGGAAGAACCAGATAAGAAACGCAAACATTTCGCTGCAAAACGAAAAACGGTAAAAACCAAAAATCCGAGCTGGTTCATGTCCATTGTTCATAAAACAGCTCTTATTAGATATTTTAAATCTTGAGAACCCAGCTATGAAAAAAGGGATTGAAGCTAGGGAGATGGGCGGCCTACATAGCTGTATTAATTTTTTTCTTTCCGTTTACGCTAAACGGGGCTGGCCACCAAAATCAAAATGGTGCCTAGTTTACTCTATCGTCGCCACTATGTATTATAGTAATTATTTTGATTGCTGTCGAGATATCAGTAGCCTATTTTACACACAAGTGCTTCCGTCCGTTTTAAAATTGATTTGTGTCTTGAATGTTTCCAATAAATTGGCGCAACCTACACTGCTGTGACGTTGGTGTGGTTGATGAAAACCTTTTTTCACGGTCGGTGAATCTAATTCATTCAGTGACCTGATCATAATATTATGTCCATCCGGGCAAACCTGTGTTGTTAAAAAGCTTCACTGCATTACTAATCAATTGAGTAGGTCAGATGCGGAATTTTTATGTAAATAGTAAATGTTCCGATTTGGCAATATTTTTTTTATTGTTTTGCATGACTAGTGTCCCTCACGTTGGTGAAATGGTCTCCCATTACTGTGAGTCAAACAAAGTAGCGTAATTTGGAAAAATTATAAGGTGTCTTTAGCAACCATGGGATTGATTCAGGACGTTCTCTCGACCCTCCCTCCCTACCATGAACCGAGGTTGCCTGGTTCGACTCCTCGTATATTCCCCTCCCCTAACTCGTCTTATTTTAGCTTCTAAAATGTCCATAAAGGTTAAAAATTGTGGGTGTGGGGAAAAAATCACTGGAGGAATTTGCCTGGAAAAAACATCCGCATGAAAAAAAGCCAAAATAACAAAAAATTGTGTGGTATTTTTTTCCCGTGTTGTTGTTGTCGTTATAAGTTAGGTCAATTGCCTTGGCTCAAATTTCACCAGACAAGGTAGGGAGTTTACCCAGGAGACTAGTTTCATAAGGTTCTCTTCCGTGGCCTTTATCCTTTGTTGTTTTTTTCTTCGTTTTTTCCTAGGTTGCCAAAGGTGGAGGGGGGGGGGCGGTTCAATGTAACAAATCACTGCAATGAATCATAAGCACATAAAGGTGGCCTACTGTACTACGTTATTTCTAGTGTATACTCACTGGTAACCCATCTAAAGACGCATGTGAGTGGTGAATGGTGTGTCAAACCATCCATTCCCTCCCCTTTTCTGCCCCTACTCCCCCCCCCCTCTTGGTGGGTAACATCCTTCACTACGTGTGGGAGAACGGACGGGTCGCAAATGAATTTACGTTGTCAGCCATTTTCCACTTCTCCCTCGTGGTTTTCCACTTCTCGTGGCACTCCCCAACCTCAGTTGGCCTTGCACTTCACGGTCGTGGTTTCCAATTATGTTATGAGCTGGCGTTCATGTTCCTTTGTCAATCACGAGCTGTTAAACGATCACTCGTATATCGCCCGTTTTAATTGGCCGAAGCAGATGCCGTAGAGAAACACAACAGCCAATCAGAGCTTGCTTCGCTATGTCCTCGCTAGCTAACGATATTAGTAACGTAGATGATTTTCACTGTTTAGATGTCCTCTGTCCTTTAAAAGGAGGAAAGAGGAAATTTTACGCATGGATTACAAAAAGTTAAGGTACACCGAAATAGCGCCCCGTAAACGCTTTCTGCCCCTTCAAAATGAAATATTTCTCCCTCCCTCCCCCTTCAGTTCATCCTTAAGTATAGTTCATCTTCTGCTATGAACGTGAATGTCTTCGGCATTATAAGATATAGTTGTTTTTATTTATTTATCGCTCAATGAGCACGTTTGAAGCAAGCTGCGGCGTTCATCTGCAACTGGTTATCTTTCCGGGGGCCGTTTGCAGCTTTAAAAAATGCCATTTGGGACGCGGCAAACATATGGGATGCGTATGTGAAGTGTAAAGATTTCTCGGAAGTATTTTTTTTTTTTTTGTGTGACGACACAACAAAAAAGAGGCCTAAATAGTCTCAACGTTAACGCGAGCTCATTTATTACGACAGCCTAATAAAGTCGGTGAAATATAGTAGAGGAATGCAAGCTGTGGTCGGACGTCCTGTCTTTCCACGGTGTATACACACTATGTGTCAGTTTGTTGCATAAAAAGCCGTCAAGACTGGGGGTTGCCGTTGGTGAAATTATCAGGAGGGGTATAAAGGAGAAGTCTCCAACACTGACCCCATGCGGCCAGTTGCCGAACTGTAGTGCCAGTTTGTCTTTGTCTGTACGTCCGGCCGTCCCTTTTTTCAGTGCCAGTCAAGTGGACTTTAAAAACACGACGAATTAAAATATCGTTGCTTCTTTATAACTAACAAGCTTTTTCGACGTAACTCAACGAAATAATAACATTTGATCGTCGCATGTAACCACTACAGGAACACACGCAACTGTAAAAATAAAAAAGGGATTTCGTTAACGACACACGTTAGTATCTCGTTATTATGTAAGTATGTAAGTGTGTATGTTGCATGTTCCTCGTCGCTTCTGAACTCACATATTGACTGTTTTCGTTGGGAGCCGGCAGAGCTAAAACCGCCGCCATGTTGGCATTTCAAATTATTTTTAGTTTCTAGCTGCGAGAAGGCGAAGGCGAGCCGTTGCGTAAGGCCACAGCCACCTACAGGAGGCTACAGTAAAGGCCGGATCAGATCAAGAAAAAATTAGGCAAGTAAAATCAACCATTGACATAGAAGGAAGCGCAAGTTTGCTAGGTGCTGCCATCTCTACCCCAAGCGGCAAAATTTCAAACTAACCGACCAGGGTTCCAAATTCTGCCAACAGATGACGCCACTTGGCAAACTTGCCGCGTCGTTATTTGATTCGCCGTTTTGCGGAGCATTGTGGGAGGCAAAGATGATACGGCCTTTACTGTAGGTGGCTGTGGTAAGGCGAGCCGTTGCATTCTCGCAGCTAGAATTTAATCGTGATGGGAAAGGTGTCGTTGCCATGGTAACAAGGCTACCTGGATTAGCTAAATCCAACATCGTTTGAGTAAGCAATGAGATAAGCCGTTTAATCCGTGGCAATGAGACAGAGAATTCCTTCTGACAAAACTATTTCTCCTGTCGCCTGCACTTACATTGTTGATTGTTTTTGTTGTGTGATGACAGAGCTAAAACCTCCGCCATGTTGGAATTTCAGATGATTTCTAGCTTGTAGCTGCGAGAATGAAAAGACGAGTTGTTGCATAAACGCGCCATTAGCATTGTTTTGGTAAATAATACTTCGCCACTTCGTAAGAATGTTGATTTTAGTGGCATCCGTATTAAAGGGGGATTGCCACCGAATGACACGTTGCATCATCTATAGCCATTGGCCGATATCTAGTTCTCTCCAGCCCTTAACTTTCAACAGGCGAAGGAACACACATACAAATGTCTTTTTACACAACAAACAAGCCACGTGCCTCCTTGATTATTGAGTGTAAAGTTGGTGCGCCCCCGTGCAGCAGGAAGCAAGCGGTATAGTTAAGCCTAACGACATCACGGGCGCTTTTTTCTATATATCGACCGTTTCGAAACGCAGATTTAAACCCCTAGATGGGCGCCATCTAGCGAAAGTGATATCGTTAACGTTGATCGCTTGCTCCCTGGTGCACGTGGACGTATCAACTATGCATTCAATAATTAAGGAGGCACGTGGCTACTTTGTTGTGTAAAAAAAGAAATTTCTTTGCGTATTCCTTCGCTTGTTTAAATCAATTGCTACATGGAACTATATCGTAGACGGCGCTAGATCCTGCAACCTTTAACATTCTTTTTACAGGCCTTTTCTTTCCCTGATGCTGTTAAACAAAACTACGGTATGGTGTACGATTAACGTCAAACTGTCAACATAAGCGAGATTGACAAAATAACCAATGCGTCATTGTTTCGCTAAATCGCGAAAAGAAATATGCTGTTGCCCTACCTCGTCTTTTTTTTCTCCAACGCTAATTCGGGGTAAAAAGAAGTAGAAAGAAAAAGATGCTACCTGTCGGTGACATTTAATCTACTCAAGTCTGGGAACGTCTTATACGCTTCAGTGAATTGATTGTATGGCATCACACTGATAACTCGATGAAATGAGCCCTATGTGTTGCTTAGCAATGAGAATAAAGACGTCAGACGCTCACAAATGTCGTGTGAGTTTGTCCTTGGCTTTGTCTTAAATGTCAATGTCGAATTCGGTCGGTAAACTGAATCACGTTGTCCCGTCCGCTTCAATTATACAGTTTGAAGACTTTAATGCAAATGATCTGTGAAACGAATTAATTAAATAAATAAATAAAATAAATAAAACCCCAAAAAGGAAATCAGAACCCGTTACATCTCCTAGGCATTCATCAAAAGTAAGGTAAAGTAGATATTGTAGTGGTCATCAGATAACTTCTAGTGTTCTGTACAGACAGACGCACTGAGATGAAAGCTCTGCACAGATGATCGCGTCTTGCACGGGAATAATTATGTGTTTCGAGATTACAAATTATTTTAGAAACGAATGCTAATGTAGATGTGAAAATGTGCTTAGATCAAATATTAAAAATAAAAAAAATCTATCAGTTAAGGTTATCACCACTCCGTACATACCCACAATGTCTGTCAGTCGCCACTTTGGCGATTTTTTTAGAGTCTTGAAACGACGCTTGGTACTCAAACAGGGTTCAGACAAAACCTGGAAATATAAGGGAAAATGAAAATAGAGCCAAAATATCGGGAAAATTCAGGGAAATTTGAAAAAAAAAATGCCTTTGTGTCTGATCTGTATATTTCATATATATATATATATATATATATATATTTCAGTATATCAGAAACAAAACCCTAGGCTAATAGCAAATATTTTAATTTGTGCTTTAATATAGTCCAGTATTTTAGATATAACTTCAATAAACCAAATCTAGGGTAGTTCATCTGAGATGAAAATGCGTTTAATACCGTCTCGACTAGTCTCTTAAACAGCTATTGTCTGGGATGTTGGTTTATTTTCGTACAAATATTAAAAACATCTTGTAAAACTCATGGAAATTGCCATTGGATGCATCTGGAAAACTTGGAAATGCCAGGGAAATTGAGAATTAAAAAAATTTTCTGAACCCTGTTAAGATGGCCCATCTCGGCAACCGTATTGGATTAAAAAAAAAAAAAAACGAACCGTCTGTAGCGTTGCTTCCAGAATTGTAAAGGCTCTTCAGTCAATATTTCAGTTTTGAAGCTGGAGGTTTTTCTTGAAGGAGCATTGCGGGAATGTCAAAATGAAATCGAAAAACCATGAAGGGGTGCCACGAAACGTTACCCTTTCCCAATATGTGGCCAGTTGAAAATCGAAAACGGTCGAAGAATGAATTATAAAGTATTTGGACAGTGACGGCTTCGCTTCATGTATATAGAAATTAATTAAATTAAACACGTTTTAGTGCACAGTATGAAAATGAATTTACAAATATTTACATTTGTAATCTAGACACACGCTAGTGTGTCGCGCCAAGTTAGGCAACAAACATCACATCAATTCAATTGTCGAGGTTGTAAAACCATTGTAGCGCGACGCCATAGCGTTAGTGTCTTATATCTTGAAGCATAGTTGGGCACGTTTCAGTACTTGGGGGAAAATAATAATGCGGTACAAAAGCCTAAATTGTGTTGAAATCGAGAGCAATGACCCACCTGACAAAAATTAACTCGTGTAGGAATGCCAGCTAAGCTGCTCTCAAGGGGGTGGGCTCACTTTGCGAGCATCCTAAAGTTTCCTCAATCAGAACTGCCCGAAACTCACTGCCGAATATACGATGAATGAAACCCCGGGTGTGTGCAATCAGAACTACGGGGGGGGGGGGGGGGGGGGGGCGGGGGGGGGCTTCATGGGGGAACGATAAACATCCTAAAGCCTCCCCAATCAGAATTGCCTGAAACTCACTGTCGGAAGAATGAGAGTGCTGCGTACGTACTGTCAGTGAACAGTGCTTTTACGAGTTTATAGTCTTCGACCATCTTGAAAAGAATGCCGGTTTTCGTGTGCTGTTTATTTGTTGATTAGCTGTCATTTTTGTGCATGAGGGAGGATACATTTTAGCAAAGGTTGACTCGTACGTATTGACTTGGAACGTGAGTGACTACGTTCAACCCGTAATAATAGGAAGTGAGCTATGACAACACTGCTAATTACTATTATTGTAAACGGTTGACCTAGAGGTCAGTCAATATGTATCCTTAGTGACACATCAACCTAGTGTCACCTCCTGCAGGACAGAGATGAGCGTCTTTTAGCCGCAGGTCAAGTGGTCAATGGTCGTCCATTGGTTCTTCAATGTCATTTCTAACGTATGTTTACATTGTTTGTTTAGAAACGTGTAGGCACAAAGAAGCGCTCTCTGTACGACCTCGCCCATGGCCTAGCCCGCGTTCCACCCTGCAAGCTCATTATAAACTGGTTTTCGGTTCGCTTGTCAGTTAAGTGGAGCGAGATGGGAGTTGTGGGAGTCAGGGTGCATGATCAGTTAAAAAATAGCTGATAGAATGTTAGTGCTTGGTACTTAAATTGGCAGCCATTTTTGAACCAGGAAAAGTATGGTATTGCACGATCAGTCACGTAAACCTAATTCTAGGCTCTGTTTAATTGTAATGAGTGGCTTGGCTTTGTTTTGTCTTTTTACTGTCAATGCGCATTTTTAGACTTTTTTTCAGAACTTTAAAAAATCTAAGAGACTGGTTATTATTTATCACGGGGGGGGGGGGGGGGGAAAATTGATTAGAGGTGGGCGGTCATGGACTTTTTGGCCCTCTCGACGGGCAGTCATACATTTTTTAGTCTTCGTCTAGGTAGGTGGGACGTCACAAAAATACACTGACTAACCTGGAGAAAAAATATGTTATTGGACGTCGAAAATGACACTTTCTGCAGGTAAAAAATCTAAAAAAGTCTTAGCTTCCACCCTCCTCAATGCAAGGGCTTCCAAAGTTTGAAGAAATGTCTGTGCAAGCTGGCTTAAACGTTTTTCTATGAAGTCTCTTGAGAAGCCTTGCATCCTGGTACTTTGTGTTTTGGGTCACGGATAGGGACATACAAACAAACAGTGTATTCATAGCATCTTACTGTACGAATCTCAACACAAAAGGTGTTTTTAGAACACGTGTTTGAATGTCTATAGAACATTTTTAAACCAACCGTGTACTTCCGTCAAAATCGTTGCAACTAATAGGGTGGGAGGGGAGCAGTCAGCAAAAATTTAGTGATGTTTCATTCGGCACCCCCCTCCCTCCCCCCTTCCCCCTTTCCAAAATAATGACCGGTATCTAAAATGTAAATAAATATTGGAGAGTTCAACTGTTAGGTCATCTCTTGTCTTACTGGCCTAACCACAGCACCCAACTTGTACTGCAAAATTGGTATATCTTTTAAGGAATAAAATAAAAAAAAAAAAAATCCCAGCAAATCTTCGTGTAAATCCTCAGATCTGTAATCTCCAAAACTTCATGTAAATCATTAAATGTTACTTAAATCTTTAGTAAATCTCTGCAAATCTACATGGATACCTTCAAAGCTGGACATCTGTGTAAATCTGGACAACTTTATGCAAATCGTTAAATCCCAGCAAATCCGTAAATATTCGTAAATCCTTTGGAAGATTTACATATTTACAAATCTCGTAAACTTTTTTGGCTTTATCGAACCCCCCTTTACCGACAAAATTAATTGGGGCAGCCAAGATGGTTTAAATTTTGAGTGATTATTCGCTAGAATGTCTAGTGGTCGGGGAGGAGGGGGGGGGGGTAACCCGACCGCGGTGGTCCCTTGGAACTCCCACCCCATCTAAACCCATTTCCTCGTTACAATTGACTAACGTTTTTCTTTTTTTCAGCCGGATTCAGTTAATCAGTTCGTGTCGTAAATATGTCTGAGTGGAAGTCCATACCGAAGTTGTTACAGCAAGGGGGACGTACTGCACCTTATTAGAGTGCAGCTGCTAAAATCCCAGTGGAATAAGCGAAAGGTTAATGCGTTTTTTCCAACTCGGTGGTCGCAGCTGTGGACTGACCCGCAATCTTGGACTGTTTATTTGGCTGAAGGGGGATCTATACCCCTCTCCATTTTTATGGCTTCTGTGTGTGCGTGTGGCTTCTTGGGTGAAAATCTCTGTTCAGAGAAAAAAATTGCCACATTTTCTCATACGGGGAACGATTTCAATATTTGGGTGACACCCAAATTCGAAGAAGAAATTCGAAGAATTGGCTCTTTAACTTAGCACTCTTTACGGCAATGAGTTTTACGGCATAATCTTTGGTTTCATTAACAAAAACGTGACAGATCAATTAAGCATAAAACGGTGAAGTTAGCCCTCCGGCCAGTCGCAGTTCACGCAGGTTCGCACAAGGTGCTTGAAGTTCTTGAATGTGCTTAAATTTGTTAATAAAAATTCAAGGCCTAGAAACCCCTGAATTTAGTTTTTTTCCCCTTAATTTCAAATAATGCCATTGAGCAGCAAGATGAAGACAATCTCTTGGCCCCCCCCCCCCGTCTGCCCCACCTGTGGCGCCACCCCTGGGCTAAAACTGGCAAAAAACAGCAAGCTGCTTTACAAGCCTATTTTCAAAGTAAAAGATATTCTTCTCACGATATCTATGCAAATTTTCGACAATCAGTTGCACAAATTTGCATAACCACTGTGAAAATAAGCGTATGAAAGGTAAATAAGAAGTGAATATGAATTTTCAAAGTAAACGATGTGAAGTTTTCAAGGGGCGCTTTTATAATTTGCCAGTATTTGACTATTGTAGGGCACACTTATTTTTCATTTGACTTAAAGTCGATTTTTGCCATATTTAATTAAGTCTAGTTTGCCATATTTTTGGCCAAAGTAGCAAAAACATTGCAAAAAACAGTTTTTTGCCTGGACGGTAAAAACCATCGTAAAAACAGGTTTTAACCACTTGGTGGCAAAAACTTCCCACCCCTGATGAAGGTATGATAAATGAGGTAAAATATCAATTAATTTGTGGTGCGTTAGATATTTACTTAAAAAAAAAAACCCTCCTGACAGGGATAGAGGAACCAAAATGGTATTTAATTTTCGGGAAAATTTGGATACCTTGGTCACAATAATTTTCACGTATATAAAAAATATCAATTAAAACATGATAAGAGAGGCATTAACTGTTGCCAGTCCGCCATCTTGGAGGAAACCCACGGACTATTGATATTTCAGTGGTCCATGGGTTTTCTCCATGATGGCGGACTAGTTACTGGTTACTTGTATGTATGTGAAAATTGTTTTGACCAAGGGATAGAAATTTTTCCCAAAAATTAAATGCCGTTTTGGTTTGTTGATGCTCTTGTGGTTCCTCTATCCCTGTCAGGTTCTTTGTTTAAGTATATGAGGCTAGGCACTTTCACCATGCATTTATAGATTGAGTGAAAGGCCCAGCCATTAAAAAAAAAGGCAACTCAAGCAAGCAGGTGTGGTCTGACATGCACAAGTATCGTTGTAGGAAACAATTTTTCGCTGGCTAATAATGTTACTTCCTTGCTGAAGTCCATTCTACAAACCCGTCTTGAAATTGTGCAAAATTTAAAGGAAAATGACAAAAATCGTCTGGTCTTTTCAAAACATGTTTGCTTAAAAGCACATAAATCCTTCCGGTATGTTGTGCTACCCCTTGAGAATAGCGTTTGCAACATGTACATACGTTTGAACTAATGTCGCAAAACTGAGTCTTACAGGAACGCCAACAGGGATGCATATGTACCTTTAAAGAAAACCGCAGATTTACCGTCATTACGAAACACCCCTTAAGTAAGAGGAAAAATGTTATGAATTTATTTAAAGGGACACCCGGCCTGCCTCATAAGATTCCGTCTGCCTTATAACAGCCACGCGCAGATCGCCATCCGCGCATTTACCAATGCCAAGATCGGCTGGGGTGCTAGCTGCGTTCCTCTGAGCGAGGGACGTAGCTTCTGTCTCGGTTGGCTTTGGGAATAGTACACGAAACAGCATCAAGTTAAAGACTGTGTCGTGACAAAAAGGAATGATTCTCGGATTTTAACATCGCAATTTATAATTTTCTAGGCTAGTGTCTTATAATTTTGCTTCGGCGATCCATTGGAATAATTAATTTTAATTTTTACCGCATTAGTCTTTTAGATTTTTGATCTCAAGGTAATTATTAGAAAATTAGAACATGCACACACAGAGATGAAACTCATGATTATTGTAAGCGCGCAAAGGATCATATAATGCGGGATGCAGTAAATAAAATGAACAATTATTCAACTGAAAATCTCCTAGAAGCCACATTTTAAAACCTAGGGATTTTTACCAAGGGATTGACTAACGGTAAAAAAATTTACCTTTGGGGCCGTACTTGATGTGGAGGATCAAGAAAAAAGGCGCTGGAGGTATGAATCTTTAACTGTGTTGATACTGTGGCATTCAGACTTTTTAAACTAACAAAGATATAAAAAAAAATTACCTTTATGCCTAAACAAAACTTTAAAAACACGTTTGCAAAAATTATAAACTTCTAAACAAATATTTTGAAAAAATTACCTTTTAAATAAGCTAACAACGACCGCTGAAAAATAAACGTTTAAAAAATAATTAGCACAAAATGCTAATCAATTTTGGAATACTGTTACGCATTTATTGCTTTTATAGCAGTTGATGCTGTCCGCCAATATTTTGCCATAATTCTAGCCCTGGGGGAAGGACATTTTCGATTCGGTTTCTTCCCCGAATTTTTTGGGTCAGTAAAACTCAAAGTCGTTGAAGTTATAAATATGAAAAATAAAATCACTTGTGATTTTTGTTGGTTTACTTAAGTTTTAATTTCTTTAGTGTACATTTTAGGTCAGTGAAAACGCGTTACGTTGAACTTGATAATGAAGTTTTTCAGATTTTCACGTTAAGTAGCCTGTCTGCTCCTCTAAAGCTGAGAAGAGCGGTTGCGTAATGCTGGTGGATGGAGGGAGAGAGACAATCCCCGATCTAGATGACAAACAGAGCAAATATTATCTTTCTCATCATATCATGTTTTATTTTTTCTCTCGCGTTCATTTTTGTTTGAATAAAGAGCCAACAAGAAAGGTAATTATAGTTCTTAAAATGGATTAGCGGTAAATCTCGAGATTAAAACGGTCTTCTCCCATGGCTACCGTGCAGGGTTCAAGAACAGGCTTGTTCTTCGTGTTAAAAAGAAGTGGTGTGACTGACTCGCTTTATACTCGAATCTTTTATTTAAAGAAAACAACGAGGTCTTGCAGTGTTATTAACCAGCAGTACATCAGCTCTTTGGTGGACGGGTAGCTGCGAGCACTGGGGCGTCTAGTTTCGATAGGCGTCCTGGTCCCAGTGTACATCTCAGGCTTCTTACAGACCCGGGTTCGATCCTGGTGATGAGAAGTGTATATGTACGGGTTTTTCTCCGGTTGGTTCCCGCCCGTTGCACGAGGGTTTCCTCTGGGTACTCCAGTTTCCTCCCTCATGCGGCAAAAAACAACTGTAATAACAGGATTCAGACAAAACCTGAAAAACGTGGAGAACCTAGAAATCTCTGGGAAAATGAAACTAGAGCCAAAATCACAGGGAAATTTCAGGGAAAACAAGAAATTTTTTAAAAATCAGGGAAAACACCGGGAAATTTGAAAAAATGCCTTTGTGTCTGATCTGTAAGTTCCATTGAATTAAGTAAATCAGAAAGAAAATCTTGGGCTAGTAGCAAATATTTTAATTTGCGCTTTAATATCTTGAGTATTTTAGACATAACTCTAATAAACTAAATCTTAGGCTAGTACCAGTATTCGTGATGAAAATGTGCTTAGTCCTGTATGGACTAATCTCTAACCAGGCGTTTTCTGGGATGTTGGACTATTTTCGTACAAATATTAATAAAAACATTAGCTATACTGCCTGTTTCCCTAACTCAACATCTTGTAAACACCTGGAAATTGCCATTGGATGCACCTGGAAATGTCAGGGAAATTGAGAATTAAAAAATTGTCTGAACCCTGAATAATGGTGGTACTTCTTCCACTTAACATCCGCCGCTAATTGGGTCTTTGGGTATAGGTGGATGCCCAGTGTATCGTCTCTTTCTATTTCTTTATATTTCGTGGCGTCTTTACGTTAGTGAACACCACACCTGGATAACTTGGATAGTGTAAGATCAGTTGGCATACTTTTGGGGGGCCAACAGTGCGTGCGGCCACGGACGCATTACTTTTCCAGAAAGCAAAATAAAAATTTTATTAGCTTGAATATTGTCCCCTCATGAAAAAGACACGATCGTTTTGTGCACAGCCACCATACCTAACCAGTAGGCCTACGCAGGCTTTAGAATTCTATCAAAACGCACCCTTTAGAAGCTATAGATAAAACACTATACAGACCAAAAATTGCACCAGCTATGCGGTCTGCCCTGGACGGAATAAAGTTAAATATAAAAATTGTAAACAATTATGGTTGCTTCTCACTACACCTTCATCCCAGTCCTTGCACATAATTTTTTTTTCGTAAACAATTCAGCAAAACTCGCAACATAACTCTCCATGCAGCCCAGCAGTGTACAGAAAAAACGCGTTTAAGTCCTAACCTAACCTAATCTAACCTGACCAGGCCTAACCTAACCTAAACTAACTACAGCAACAACAATTAATAAAGTCAATTTACTCATAATCACCATGCTAGTGGATGGTGCCAAGTAATTAAGTTTCGTAGCGAGATCCGGCTTGCCTGTCTGAACTAATTACGAAGAAATAATATGCTGCTTCCCCCCCCCCCTCCCTTCCCCACATGACCCTGTTGGTGAAGCTTACATTGCTCCCTCAGATTTCTCAGTTGATTGGATCAAGTCTTTTCCAATCAGTTTCCAGGGCAGTAGCTAGTTGGGAGGGGGGGGGGGAGCAGGTGATAAAGATGACGGGGGCGTAATTGGACCCAAGAACTTTTTTTTTGTAGCCTACACTTTTCTGAGCGTGTGTTCTTTAGTAGTTTTAAAGATTTGGACTGTTTTCTGACTGATTTTTGACTGTGTTTTGACTAGTTTTAAAGATTTGGACTGTTTTTGATAACAAATATGCAAATTGCAAGCGCATACAACGTCGTAATAATCTTGATCAAGACAAGAAATGAAGCCAAATCTTTATTCCTCTCCAGCTGGTGGACGTTAAGGAAGCGGCTATGCCTCTCCTGTTTTACAAGTTTTGTTCGGGATGGGTTCGGGAAATTAAGAAATTTCCCCCATCCATACTTTGCTGGCCCTGACTGTTACGTGCTGGTAGTCAAGCGGCTATAATAACAGCATGGAAAATGTTTTTGACTTTTACACTTCAGCTTTCTTCATGGATCTTTTCTAGCGCTTTAAATGCAAATTACCGTTGCCCACTACATTTTATACAACGTTTAATGGAAGAACCATAGATACCAGCTGAGATGGAAGCTGCCTGCCTCCCTTCACGACGGACGCAGCTTGCATCTCAGTTGGCCTTGGGAAATAATTTTAATGGTACCGTTTTTTGCCACTAGGTGACGTCATGTAGCAACTGTCTGAACCTAACGGTAGTTTAAATAACTTCCATTTTTTTTTTTTCAGATGTTATGTTTTGACGTTTTGGGATCGAATGTTTGGTCCTTTTACAAAAAATAATTTATTTTTTTGCAAAATTGACTCGGACAACGAATCCAACACCACAAGTCTGTAGAATGGACTTTTTCAGCAAGGAAGTAATATTATTAGACAGCGAAAAATTGTTTCCTGCAACGATACTTGAGCACACAAATTTTTTAAACGGTGTATCTTGTGATTTAAGTCACAGGATGCGCTGATTGAGTGAGCGAAGCGAACGAAAATCAGCGTTTCTTAATCATTGGGGACAAATATTGAATGGAAGAACTTAATTCGGTGAAACATAGACATACACTTGAGCGACCAAACGGTGCATTCAACACCAGCCGTGCGTAGGACAGGCTTCTTCTAGTATTCAATAAAATGCTGTATGCAATGGTTTTCCGTTATGCTAAGCAAAGCATAAGAGTTTCTCAATATGTGCCGGTGTCGCCTGTCTGTAGTCATGATAACTTTTAAACGTATTATGTGATTCATTTCAAATTGTCCATACGCGTTCTATGCCTAATGTGGTGGTCATTGTGGCTGAGTGGTGGCAGAACTCAGTCAAGCTGTCTGAAGGAACTTAATATCTGGTCGATGAGAGGAAAGATGACCCTGGCAAAGTCCCTGACAATCTGTTTACCAGCCCGGGTAGTGTGAGCGGCTACCGTGCTCCTTCAACGACTATGGGATCTACTCTGCCCTATTCCGGGTATTATCTCTGGCCCTTCGATGATGCGAGGTTTCCCGGTTCAAATCTCCGAGTTCGTGTTTCCCCTTACCAGATATCTTTCTCCTTCCAGAACGTGTAGTAAGATTCAAAATTGGTCTGGGTCAGCTATACCAGCATTCGTTTGCTGTAGATGAGTTATGAAATGTAGGGACTGGTCATTATTTATGTTTGGTGGAGGTGGTGGAAGTGGAAATATGACCGCCCTCTCCAAGACCCCGGGAAAAAACTTGACCCCCCCCATCCAAGGTCAACAATTATTCTGACATTGTCCTCCCCCCCCCCC
>JAHWFP010208230.1:0-18679 GCA_023313725.1 Lithobius niger | reverse complement strand
TACTAAAAAAACCACCCATTTATTATTTTTTTTAAAAAATAAAAGAGATTGTTCTTAAAACAATTCTTTGTTCCCCCCCCCCCCCCCCCCCAGTATGTAAATACGTTGTGGTTTTCACTTTAGCAATGCAGGCAAGTGAGAATCTCTTAACAAGCCTAAAAAGTTCATGACTCGAGAGAGCTGGAAAAAAAAATTTTCCCCACCCCGAGATAAATAGTGACAAGTCCCGTATTTATAAAAGTAATTACAAACAAAGATGTCAAGTGTGCCGTAAAAAAAAGGGTTGTATGATTGAAGTTTCACTTTACTTGTTAAAATGTGCACGGGTAAAAATTGATGATTTTTAATTGAAATAATGAATGTACAATTGAGAAAATTGCATCTGTTTAAGTGCTGTTGTCCTTTACGTTTTACATATATGATTGGTAAAGCACAACAGCACGTAAACAGATGCAGTTTTCTCAATTGTACATTTGCTTATTTCAATTAAAAATCATCAATTTTTATCCGTGTACATTTTAACAAGTAAAGTGAAACTTCAATCATATAACCCTTTTTTTTTACGGCACACTTGACGTTTTTGTTTGTAATCCGTGTACTTTTTTTACAGCTATGGCATCGCACTACAAAGGTTTATGTATGCAGTCGATTGCTGCAGCCCACTTCGAAACAATTCATCTCAGCTCTGAAAGCTTGAATCTACGAAATAAATAAGACATTCTATAGTTTCTAGCTGCCAATTTCGAGGGAACTTAGTTTGGGTTAAAACTATATCCGTTTAGCTGAAATACGGATTCTTTCGGTCGCTGATTTATTTGAGGCCTTGACAACACGCCATGCGCCCCAACACCAGACCTGCTACATCAACTATACTGTGCACCAACTACCATGCACCGCACCTCAAAACCGTAACCACAACACCCCAGATTCTTTCAAAGGGTCAAAGGGCTTTAGCGAGCGTTAACCGCACCCGGTCATCTGCCCGACGAAGCCCTAAGGCCCAGATTCTTTCATTCATTCATTTATTTTCAGAAACCATGGTCCCGAACCGTACGCTCCTATGTACAAATGCTACTTCTCAACTTAAAATTCTTCTTTTCCCTTTCAACAATCAACCTTGTAACAAAGACATAACACGTGCATGAAGAATGAATCTGGCGTTTGCTGAGTGGCAAAGTTCCTTAATTATAACAATGGTTAAAACAATGTAAAACAATGTAACTCCGGAATGGCTCGACCAATCGAAAAAGTGGTCTCTGTGAGGATGAAGCCCAGGGAAATTTCTGACTTAGATCATGTTTCAGACTTTAGATAGGTGCAGTAGTTTTTTTCTGAAACCGTGTCACACAAGAAGAAGAACAACAACAAGTGAACAGTTTTCAAATTTACTTGTGGCTCCCTACGTTTACTCTTGCACGGAATTTGATAAAAGTTGGTATAAATATACGTTCCATACGTATCTACTATCTGGCCAAGTTTGGTCGAAATGTATTGAGTATAGGAATGGAGAAATTAATAGTTTTAGTTTTGCTAAGAGGACTTCAATCATATATATACACGGATCGCCGTGTGTGATACACCATTCTTTCAATTAATGCTTGAACACCATTCACAAATAAATTCAACCAATGCGCAACCTCTTGAGTTTTTTCCACGGCTTTTTGTAGGCCTATTTAAGAGTGTGTTTGAAAGTTGCTAACCACACTCACTGTGAACTCATTAAACTAAAAACTCAGCCATAATCATAAAAGAGATTACAACAAGAGCTTTGAATGTGGTGGCAATTGAGAATGCTAAGTAACACTGAGCGAAAACTCCTGCTTTAATCGCTCTGTGATTAGGCTGAGTTTATAGTAAACCTTGTGAACGGGTAGGCCTATCACTTCCTGGCGTATGTCTTCCCTGTATGAAGACATGTTGTGACTTTAACTTCAGCAACGCAGGCAAGTAAATGAGAATCGATAGCCATCGATTCATTAGGGTTAATAAGAAATCATCTTAAAACTAAGGATCAATTTGTCACAGTGCTCGCTTTTGTTAATCTTTCAAACAGCTTTTCCTGGAAAAAAATACTTCATCAATCATTGCTGGATGAGAGAGAAAGCCAGCGAGTTAGAAGGCGACCAAGTGAAGGTCATATAATCAATCCAACGATGCATTAAGTGAGGTTTGATCCCTTTTCATCCAGGACATTCACTGCTGGGATCATTGGCGAAGCATTTGTCTCACTGTCAGGCTTCACTTTTCCAGTGGGGTGTGTCGCCCTGTCATTCACTGACAGAAACGGATTGCTTCTCTCCCCTCCTCCCCCCAGCTTGATGGTAATCCTGTTCTCGACAATGGTATCTAAATTGCCAAATTGTGAAAGCTTTAAAATCTCTCTCTCTCGACGAGTCATTAGTGTAACTCCGAAAGGACCCATCACCTGCTGAGAGCTTCACCTGCTGCAGCTTTGATAGCGTTTGAGCATCAATTCCTAGTTGGTCGTCTTTATTAGGGTGACTGTCGAACGGACAGAATAGAATTAAGCCAACTCCGTGTAATGGTTTTTGAAGATGATCTTCAGGAACAGTGGTGCACCCACAAGGAGGGGTGGTTGGAAGGTGGAGGGGGAGGGGGGGGGGAGAGGTGCAAATCCCCCTCACACAAGACGGTGTTGGTAATAAAGTATCACGAATTAGAAAACAAAAACGAACTCTTTAAGGAAAGGTTTAGCTGATCTGAAGTCAAAACAGCAAAGGAACACGAATAAACTTTCCTGCAAGGTTTCAAATACCGCATTTTTGCTGTACGGTTTAGTCCACGTGAAACCTTACTGCTGTATTCAACCATTTAGACACGTAAATAAAATTCAAACCAAAACCTTCAAAAATGTGGACTCATTATTAAAGAAAGAATAGTAAATGGCAGTTTCGTTGTGTTTAAATTATTGAGTATATTGTATTTTTTTTTTATATTGGTAAAATTTAATACCAGTTGGCTTAGTACGAGAGGTCTACATACACATAAATTTGAGCCAAGTAATCAAGAAAGAATACAATGTTGAAGTAAAAAATGTGCAAAATGGGCTTTTTAATAACTGCGTGAAGATCACTCCTGACCGTGACAGAGCATCTTAAAAAACACACGATTTAATTTTCAACAAAATAGTCATTTTCGTCTTGGTCACCTTACAAACAAACCATAAAATGCTGAGCTATGAACGACAGGCAAAAGTTAAGGACCTATTACTGCCTGATACTTACAATAAAAAGTCTAAATAAACAGTGGTAATAAACGGTGGTATTAGCTTTGCCGGCTCGCAACGAAAATAGTCAATAGTGTGAGTTCAGAAGCGATGGATACATTGTTTCGTCAGGAGAAAGACGAAAGCGTTTACTCAAACGATGTAAGAATTGCCACGCGATTAATTCTGCCTGCGAGAATGCGATGGCGAGTTGTGGCATAAACACGCCCTCAGTCAATTTACCGTTAAAAATTGTATTTGCCGTAAGTCCGCATGTGTAGCCTGGGCTACTGGTTAAAAATCAAGCCATTTTGACCCGGCTACAATTAGAGGCCAGATAAAACTAGAGACCGGCTACGACAAAATTTAGACCGGAAATTTACGGCATCAATACAATGTAAAACATGTGCCCGACATTAAAAACGGTAAATAATATCACACGAATGCTTTTTCCGCTACTCTTAATAAACCTAAACACGGCGTTAGCCATTAAATAAATAGGAATTTTTTTTTCAAAATCAAGCCATTTGGACCAGGCTACACTACAACTAGAGAACCGGCTGCAACTAGAGACCGGCTACTATTAATTCGTGATAGGGAAAACACCCGGCTACAATTGAGGATCTATTGTTACTAGCTCCCATGATATCTTTGACCTAGGAATAAAAAATTCAAAAAGTGTGCAAAATGTTTATTGTTTTAAGTGTAGTTGCTTCTTGACCTTTACCTGCGCTTGTTTATCTTTACATTTTGTATGTCTGCAGTGAGAAATTGGCAAAGATGTTGTACCTAAAGGTGCGAAATCGTAAGCCCAATAGAAAAGATGACATTTTCTGATCCAGTGCCAGATTCTGTCTCTTCAGTGAATTTCTTGTTAAAGGAGATTGTTTCAGAGTTAGGATAGAACCATGAAAAACAGGAAGGTCTTGAAAAAATAACGGAATTTTATGCCTGGAAAGTGCTGGAACTATATTCACATAGTCCTTGTTTGTAGTATCCTGGAATATTTTCTTTCGAACTTTCCACACACACAAAAAAAAAGGTAAAACGACGTATGCTTGATTTCGTGTAAAAACGTGAAACAAAATTTCCAATTTCCGACTACAGGAAAACTTGGATGAATATGAAGTCTATTCTCGCATTATAATGTACTATCGAAAAAGGTTTCGCAACCATTTTCTGAAAAGATCGCACGAGGTAGATCTTCCGGCTGGGAATAAATTATTAATGTATATGTCGGAATATCAAAAGAGATACGACCAACAATAACGTAATACTTTACATTGTATAATTTATCATGTACCATCTATATAATTTATATACTTTGAATTATGAATTCCTATTTGACGAAATTGAAACCATGACCGTCTTGACGCTTGCTCTGAAATGGTACTCAAACGGTCAGAATCGCCATCAGAACAAGATTTTTTTCAAAATAACAGGGTATTTTTTCCCGGCAAATTACCGAACGCAGTGGTACGTTCTTGAAAACAGATCGTGGAGAAACTAACAGCGATTGTCACTTAGACTGGTGTAGAAAAATTATCATTGCAAAGTGATATTCTATGCAAAACTCTACTCCAGATGAGTGTGTTGAGTTTGGCCATTCAGCTCACGTTTTCTCCGTATGTTGCCCCATTGTGATCAGCATTCACTTGGACTTTTGCCAACACATATTTTACGTCAGGAATCTTTTGAACAACTGGACAGGTTTGGTTAATGAGTCAGTCCGTCAAAATGCAAGCGCTGGAATTTCTTTTCAGTGGGAAAGCCTGAAACCGCCTATATTCGCGTCAATTCTTGTTGCGTACACTCTCCAGGCGGACTGAAACGCGTATAAACCTTGAAGGCATGGCCAGCATACTGAATTAACTGAATAAAAAATGGCTTCGCCGTTTAGAAAAAAAAAAGCATTAGAACTCATATCCCCATGCTCACAGCTGTGAAGGTACACGAATAAAAACGGATTAGAGCTAACTCGAATGCAACGAACTATAATTTGAACTTCAATTCCACGGAACAAGGACTGTTTTTGCTCAGTGGTTATGTCAGAACGTGAACACAGTTTGTGTTTGAAATGTTTAATGTTTATGTGCGTGTGTACGTTTGTGCGCGCAATTTAACATACTGCATGCTAGCTATAATACTGGGTGTATCTAAATTGCGCGAAGACTGTATGTAACACGTTAACTGTCCTACAATAATTATGAACCGGGGAGGGGGGAGGACTGCGAAACAATTTTCAGAGCTATAAATGTTTCATCTCTCTCCCCCTACACACTCTTCAAAAAAAATTTTAACCAATCTCTTGCCGCTCGTCTTCTTGTTCTGTGTTTTACATTAAAGAGCTAAAAAGATTCAAAGTTAGCCTTTTGCTAAAAAGGTTCAAAGTTAGCCTTTTCGTCTATACGAGCGTTAGTTTACTGGAGATGACAAAACATAAGGCTAAAAAAAGTACTTATTGGAACAGTAATATACACGTTTAAGCTGAATTTCATTTCAAATTAATAAAATGAACTAACTATACTAAAAGCCATAAAGGATAATCGGAAGAACGGCTAAAAGGAACTGTGTCTAAAATTTTTAGCTTTTCCATATCGCTAGCTTTCAGAAATTCGATCAAGTTTGCCAATTCTAGCTTTTGCTTCCGCGTAATTTGCTGCTCATTTAAAATAAATTTTTTTGTTTTTATTTTCTTCCTCGTTGCAGGTTAATTTTTCTTAACACGGAAAACGTTAAAAAAACAAGAAATTCTACCCATCTTCATTAGGAAAATTTAAAAAAATTGCCCATTTTACCAGAAATGGCCACTTACTTCTTGCAGAAGATTAGATTAGTACCTTTTGCTCCGAGAACGATTTGGATGTAGAAACAAAAGCAACGGCTAATGATTTTGGGAACGGTTTCTTTTCTCTCACCTTTGTTGATCTGACTTTTTACGATCTCATTATCGCTAAGTGCTAGTAGCCAAGAAACTTCCTCTTCGGTTAGCTCTTCTCTTGTTGCTGTGCTCTATGATATTAGCTACTTTGTAAATTGGAAATTAATAATTCGGGAAATCAATTCCACACGGACGCAAAGCTACGGAAGTTATAACAACCAGCACATGTGGCTATTTTGTCGCTATTTAAAATAACCAAGCGAAGGGACCGGTCATTATGTATGGCCAGGGGGAGTTGGGGGGAGCGCGGAATAAATGAAAATGTGTCCACCAAATTTTCGATCACCTCTCCCCATCAAAACTCTGAAAAAATCTTGTCCCTCTTCAACCAAAAAATTGCGCTTTTCGTATGCCTGTGAGACTGTCTGCAGATGATTTTCCGTATCCAAATTAAAACGAAAACAAAACAAAAAAAACAGATATTAGAATAGGATATTAAAAACGCTTAAGTACTGTGTTGTACAGTACAGTATAGTTCTGTATATTACTATACTACTGTATAAACAGGACTATTACTGTACTGTAACATGCATACCGTATGTTGGACACAGTATGTAACATATAGTACGTACCATACATAAAAGTTTTTGATGTAGCTATATGTTACATATAAATTACTTAAGCATATAAAATATGGGTGTAATTAACCCTAAAAAAAAATTAATGTTCTAAAGGAACAGGTACAAGAAAAATACATGTAAAGTCTTCAATATAATATGTGTAAAAGAAGATACAGCTTTTTTTTGGGTGGGGGGGGGGGTTGCTGGCGATTCATTTATACGTATTAGCTGGCTATGGCCTTGCCCCCTTGTTTTTTTATATTGTTTAAATTAAGTTCTTTTGAGCCTTGAGTCAGCCGAAGCAATTTAATGCTCATATGGCTGAACCAGCTCAATTTTTAACTTTACCAGACTTTTTAGAGAAGAAGAAATATATGGTAAAGGCAGGTGCCAACCAGGGGATTCGATCCGGGAAACCTCCAATCATCGTAGGGGCCGAAAGATTGTCCAGAATAGGCCAGAATAGGTCCCATAGTCGCTGAGGGTGCATGGTATCCTCTCACTCTACCCTGGCCGGCAGTCCTGGTGGGGACTTGATCAAATCGGAATGAAAAATAGGTATTATTTAAAAAATGAAGCCAACGCAACAGAAGACAAATCAACTTAAATACGGTAACCGATGTACTGATAATACTAACACTCCAAAGTACTGTTTTGTTAATCAGATTCTCGATTTTGACTTAATGAATTAGACAACCACTATGTATTTTAATGCTCTCATTCTACCGACTCTGAACAATCATTCTAATTTTAATCTCCAACACTGCATTGTCTCCAAGGATACTATTGTCAATCATAGACATATCCTTTGTGGCACGTAAAAGATCCTAGGTATTTCCTAGCAAAATTGTCCTCTCCATCCCAAGATAACCTTAGCAGCTCAAAAGGACGTTAATGAGACAATTTGCCTTTTATTTTTATTTTTCAATTTTTTTGAAATTTTCCAGTCAGATGACAATTTTTCCAACTTTTCCGGAATAGAACTTATTCTTTGCTTTGATGGACTGACCTTCCACTACGTATATTGATTAATTTTCTATAATTAGAAATAAAACTCTTTTGCATTTCTGTTTAATCAGATATCATTATGTTACTTTTGTGTTTTCCCCTCTTCCCTTACAAAATGGTTGGCCTGGAGTTGAGTGCCCTTTTTTTCTTCTATTTTTATACTCCCACACTGCTTAGTGAACCGTGATAAATTTAAAACAGGAACTTTTCTCCTGATTCCATGTGTGTTTCACTCGAATCCTACGTCATTTTGTTTTGGGTAATTATATTAATTAGTCGTTACCATCAGCGGAACTAACTTCACTTTCAATTAACAACACACATGACCTGGTGCTACCATCTTAACGGCCGCCCGCCAACAACCATCTCCTCCTTGGTGTTAATGGCGATCCACCCTGCACAGAGAGACTGAAGAAAGATAACACCACTTCCTCGTGTTAAGAACAATGGTAACGGTTTTCATCTGCGTTCTGTTTAAAACGGTCGTGACCAAGACCCACCCTAGGTTAGCCTCATCTATGTTTTCTATAGACTCTTTGTCAGCCAGCATACAGTGCAGATTTGTTTTGTTAGTGCTGCACTGACATTTCTTTTCTTTTTTTTCTATTCTCTTCACCATTGCCAAGCTGTAATGGCGACGGTTCTCCCATGGGTCACATATTTGTTCCCAAGGCACTTTCACTCATGCGGCTCGTGTATGTGTGTCTGCTCCGTTCTGGTAGAAAGGGCATTGTGCTTTGGTGTGAATGGGAGAAAAAAGGCACAACTGCCACTAGGTATCATTGGTGTGGCGTATGCGGAAGAATTTTCGTTGCGTTTCTTTTAGGGAATAAACCATACTTGAGTGATCGCCAGGAACTCTTGTGGCAATGGTACTGCTACCAAAACAAGAAGAAAAAAGAAAAAGTTTCTTTCGCGCGCAGGTGATTTCGTTTCAAAATTGTCCGATTCCTTTTTTTTAAGCAAGTGTTTAAGCGATACGAGTGTCGGAGTCTCCAAAGTGAGCATTATTAAAAAAAAGTGTAAATGTCACCATGATGCCACTGACCGATGATGAAAACTAGTACTCAGAAGCAAGTGACAAACATTGCAAACCGGCATTGGTCCTTAGTCGTTGGGTTGCTGTGTATTTATACAGCTATTTATCAAACGAAAAAATCGATGGTACGGCTCAAAAACTTTGGTTGATGTTCATTATAAAATTCAAAAAGCAGCCCCAAAAAAATTTCAAGTCGCCAGCAAAACCTTGCAAAAACTTAGCAAAACCATCGATTTTTCGTTTGATAAATAGCACGGTATAAATACGCAGTAAAAAATACGCAGCAACCCAACGACTAAGGACCAATGCCGGTTAGCTACTAGACTGTAATGTTTGTCACTTGCTTCTGAGTGCTAGTTTTCATCATCGGTCAGTGGCATCATGGTGACATTTACACTTTTTTTTTAATAATGCTCACTTTGGAGACTCCGACACTCATATCGCTAAAAACACTCGCTTAAACCTTGCCAAACTTGCGAATTTTCATCAACCTTTCTAGTTTTTCTTCAGGCTACAGTCAAAGAGACTTCACACTTACACACTTCTACTCTCTGACAGACTTATGGCATTCAAACTTCCCTCCACTTCACAGTTGGCCTTGAGTTTGCTAGCCTTGTTGTTGTTGACACTGCTCACATCCATTGTTGTGCTAACGTTGGTGTCATAATCTCCCGTCCCATAACAGGGGCCTTGGGAAGAAAACTTTGCCATTTAGCTTCCAGTTTATCCCTTAAATTTGGTGTCATCATACTTCCAATTTGTTTGTAGGCTGGCTCCTGTATATTCATTAGTCGAACTGACTGCTCTCTGCAACGATGTATAGCCTTTGCAAAGTTTTGCTGGTGACTTGAACATTTTTTGGTGCTGCGTTTCGACTGTAAATTCATTTTATACAGCAATTTATGTTCAGAGAAAATATACAAAATGATTCACACCGGTAAACTTGTACATGGGCTTACTAAAACACAGTACTTAATGCGGTCATGACCTACGTTAGCCAAAATTCAACTACGTTAGAGCTAACTTTTGGAACCTAAATATATCCAGACCTTAATTGCCAGAACTACACATTTTGTACACAGCTGACGTAACAGAAGAGAAACCAGCTGAAACCATTTCCACTAGTGCAGTACAATTACTAGTTCATTATGTGTATTATTCAGTGTATGGAAGCGGTATGTGGAAACTACGTTATAGATATGTTCGGATAGTTATGTCGCAGGTATGTTCACTTCTTCTAATGCTGGAATAATCACCTTAGATGGAATCTAGAACATGTTTTAAATAATTGAAATTGGCACTACCGTGTGTTAACATGAAAGAATAAGAACAGGCTGACAGTCACACATATAACCACATATTTTGCAAACGAATTTTAGCTTTCAGATCACAGTGGCTCAGTTTCACCTCGGAGTGATCTCGGTCTCGTCTGTAAAGCATGAGACTTCGCTTGGTCTCTGTGTCGTCTTGACGAGACAAGATTAGTCTCGGCAGTTCTTTAGGACAGCAGCAGTTATTCGTACAATTAGTAAATTTACGAATAACTGCTGTCGTACGGGGTTTTACTATTTGAAGCTTGGGGTTTCCCTATCGTTTGTGAAATGTGTCGTAACTGTTGACAGCAACAATAGTTCTTGGCTCAGAATCCTCTGTGTATGTGTTAAAGGAGTCTTACAATACTAAAAAAAAGTAATAGTAGTTTGCTGGAAGTTACCAACAAATTTTGCTTTTCGACCATCGTATTTTATTGACCAATCGTGTAATTTTTCAGTCATGCTAATAACTAAGGCCAGTTGAAAAGCGTCCCGAATTTCGACACCAGATGAGACGGTATTTCATGTTCGTAGCTCATAAAATTTCTTTTGTGGATATGAAGTGGAATAAGTCTCGTCTATTTTTCAGAGTAGGCTAACACAAAAATTGAGACCAAAAAGAACAAATAGTTTCGCTAAAAACGAAAAGAAACACTAAAATACAAAATCGGAAAAAAATGAAATTTGCCCACCAACAAGGCACCCAGCGACCCAGAGTCAAGGCTTGTCAGAATAGTCGTCGCGCATATTTGTGGGGTTAACAGCATCGTTTATTTTTTACTCCCAGTTTTGTGACACCTTATAAGCATGAATAGCTGCTGCTGCAACTGCAAGCGAAAATGAAGGAATGCAATAAATAGGGTTATGTTCAATGCAAATTGGCACTTGAGTGGTTTGATGCGCTCCCTTCCAAAGCAATGCCGCCAGAAAACGAGAGGGACAGATTTGCTTGGTAACTCCAATCGGAAATGCATAGGACCTTTTATGTCATAATCGGTCCATTACTTTCTTCATTCCACAAAGTTACAAACAATTTCATATGTTCGTAGTTCGTAAAAAAAAATTTTGTTTGCTGATATCAAATACAACAAATACCTCAAGTGGCAATGCTTAACCTTTGTGTTACTTTATTTTGCAGATGTTGCGAGTCGACAAGAGTTCCTAATTCAGCCGCAGAATGTAGAAGTCAATCCCGGAGAGACTGCGCAGCTAGAATGCAGTGTCCTAAACAAGAAAGGACAATGCGTTTGGCAAAAAGATCGCAAAATACAGGTGTGTAAATTGTACTACCAGACCTGTTAAAGGGTTTTTTTAATGTACAGGGTGGTAAAGGGTTTTTGTGAGGGAGGGGGCAGGAAGGTGGAGAATTAGTGGAGGCCTTCCACTGCTATCATCTTTAACTATTTAAACACCAGCTCGAAAATATTTTGGATTCAGTAAAAATTGGCAACAGAATAAGAGTGCTGTCTTCAGTACACACGAGACAAGTGCCTGGTAATCCACAATTAATTTTCAGTATTTCTTCATAATCATCGATTAATCCTAGTCATCTGGTGGAAACCTGGCATTCTGAGCTAATCTGCGGCAATCTATGGTACTTCAGATATTCCAATACGCAGGGCATTCAGAAAATCAGTGGTAATTTGGAGGTAATTTAAAATATTCTACATAGTAGTTCAAACTATTCATTGTAGTAACCCAGTAAATCGAAGTATTCCTTGTGGTAATGCTTAGTATACCACACAAGCTTCGTTTGGCAACCTTGCTAATCCACGTAATACAAGGTATTTCATGGCATTCCGAAGCGACCCGGTTTTTTTAAAATTATTTTTTATTGCTCCATGGTCATCGTGGCTGAGCGGTGAGACAGCTCAGCCTGGTTAGTGTAAGTTTGAGGGTCTGGTTGAACCCCTGGAAGGGGATCTCGGCAAAGTCCCTGCCAGGAATGCCTGCCAGGGTAACGTGAAAGGCTTCCATGCTCCTCCAGCAGCTATGAGAACTTAATTCTGGCCAATTCTGGACAATCTCTCGGCCCCTACGATGATCGGAGGTTTCCCTGGGTTTTCCTCTCCCTTTACCAAATATTTCTTCTCTCAAACAAATTTGGTAATGTTCAAAATTGAGCCAGTTCAGCCACACAAGCATGAAATTACTTCGGTTGACTTAATGGTCAAAGAATCTAATTAAAAAAAAAACCATTGCAGGCCTTAAACTTGACCGAATTTGAGTAAATCTTTGAAAAAAGTGTTGGAATCAAGGAAAAACCCTGGAATCAAGGAAAAGTATGCATGTATAAACAAAGACAGTGTTACAAGACTGATGTCATCACACCTTCTGATCCCCCTACTATACGAATGAGCAAAAATGCTTTAAATCAGTGGAACTACAATTACCGTCATTTACATCACCTCACAAACTACAATTAAACTAATATTGTACTTAACATATTTTCAAGTAGACTCTTCTTGCTTGTAGTTTCCAAGCATCGTCGGGAACTAGGAGGGAAGGTCGGAAGGATATTACAGCCATTAAAACAACGACTTTAAAAGGCCGCCTCATTGCTTCCTTATAAAAACCACATAACACTCATGGATTTAACCCTCTACTGCGTGAATTAACCAGATAGCTCTTTTTTTTTTAAAGTGGCACAATCACCGATTGAAAGTCTGCAGAATCTGGCAACATCTAGCACTATCTAGCATTATCTAGCATTTGCGTGTATCAAGCGAAGGAATGCACAACGGGCATTTCTTTCAATGAAACAAACTTAAGCCGCAACCTCCTTAATTATTGAGTGAAAACTTGGTACGCCCTCGTGCACCTGGGAGAAAGCTGTAAAGGTTTACAATATCACTGCTGCTAGATGGCGCCATGGGTATTTTCGTTCACTTTAAGTCCACTTGAGTCAGGTCAAACCGATATTCTCTTGGTCTGGAGATGATGATGCTAATCACTAAGCTGCACTTGCACGCTTTGCTCAGGTTTCCCGGGAACCCTTTACAAAGCTCGCACTGTGTCTTTTACCTTTTTTTTTTTTACTGAGACTTGAAGTCGTGCGAGGAAATAATATGTTACGTGCATCTTGTTCTTAACTCCATGAGTGTTATGTGGTTTTGCGTAAGGGTCCAATTTGAAGAAGTTTGAAAGAGGGCTTCCTTAAAGAAATTTTAACTGGTGGGCATTCATGCGTATGTCACCCCACTCGCTAGAGGTTCTGAGGGAATGCGGCAAGCTCCCCGAGTGGGCCCATAAATCTGAACAGTTTAAAGGGAATTTACTGTAGTTTATGACTGCAGGAGAGCATTTTTTTGTGTGTTTTATAGCAGTTTTTTTTATTAGTTGACATTAAGGATCAATCTCAAATTTAATAAAGCTCAAGTCGTACACTGGCCAGTTAATATAGTAAAAAAAAAGATCCCGTTTTGCTTTAAATGGGTTTCTGCGTGGCTTTAGTAATTACATGGACATTTATGTTGAAATAGATTACATGGACAATAATTACAGTGGATTATGATGTGCATGAGTAAACGTAGACATTAATAGTAAGCTCACATTCTTCATTAATGGTTTGCGTGCATACCATGCTATTTGTTGAACTTCACTTCATACAATTTTAATGTAGCAATATTTTGTCAAGGGATGGTGCCCGAGTTTTAAGGAGGTCAGTACCTTTAAGTTTTACAAATGGAAGTTTGTGGTTTGCTGCATTTTGGCCCCCTCACTACTAAAGAAGGCTATTGTTCAAGCTTTACAGTATCCTTATGCAATCTCTTATATTTGCCTATTTTCAATATGGCCTTGAGTGTTGTGTACACTTTGAATATTGCTGCACTTTGATTGATGTTGTTGCATAAAGTAATAAACTTGTTTTGTTCTTGTGTAGGGGATGTTTGCTGGCAAGTACGAGTGGAGCGGTGATCAAAACCGTGGCGATTGCGGTCTTCGGATCGTAAATGCTCGTCTAGATTTAGACGATGCACATTGGGAGTGCCAAGTAACGGCTTCTTCCATTGAGGAACGAGATGTCCTCAGTTCTCAAGTGGCAACTGTTGTTGTCAGAGGTAAGCATACATTACTGTTACAACTCGATCCGGTTTGATCAGTTCGGTTTTGAGCTTGTTAATTTAAGCATCGTCTTGGGAACAGCAATTTTATCTTTGTGATGACATATACCGGGTGTCCCAAAAATCAGGGGTCATAAATTACCGGGGATTTTTATCTTTGTTCATGCTGATGGTCCAACTGGGTATATCACCCAGGTTACCCCTAACTTTTTGGACACCCGGTAAATCCTAATACTTTTTTATTGATACACTAGAAGTAAGGAAATGAGTCAGCACTCGTTGTTGCATCGCACATCCCTCTTTAATAACAAATTTATCTTGTCTTTAAACATCTTGAAAACACCTTTAAACATTCTCAAAGACGAAAATTTTGCATGTTATTATTTCTTAAATGGGAGTTGTGAATTGCGATGCAATTAGAATCTTCACTCCATTTCTTAGACTTGTGCACACAACCTGGACCTAATAACGTCAGCAAAAATTAATGTGGTGTTTGCTGTTAATGTGGGGGTTATTCATTGGCTCCTGATTGCGACCCCCCCCCCACTGTTACTGTTATTCACAATCAATGTGTAAAACCTAAAAAGTGCACAAAATATAAAACGTGTTCGACGTTTCGAGTCAGCTCCGACTCATTTTCAAGAGCAAATAAAAAATAAAAATTGAAAAAATGTTCTAAATCATTAAAAAGCAGGAAATTTCAAAGTTCATTTCTTTCAAAATCAAGGATAAAGTTTATTGAACGTACCCCAGTTAAAAAAGTTCATGAACTTCGACAACGAATTAACTTTGCCATTGCTTTGGTTACCATACATATATTAGAAAATATATTAACAAAATATTGGCGTGAAATGGATTACCGCTTAGGTATCCTACGTGTAACAACGGGTGCTCACACTGAGACTTAATATTAAACTTGGTGAGTTGGACTTTGTTAAAAATAACCGTTGGTTGATGTCATTTGTGGTACTCGTTTATTTAAACAATAAAATACTGGATTACGCTGGGACACCCTGTACTTTACATTGAAGTAAGTTGCTGTTTTCTAATACAAACGTCCATTTACTTTCAGAACCTCCTCAGCCTCCCATGATGCAATTCTTGGCTAGGCCACTTAACTCTGGTGAAAATGTGACTGTAACCGCAGGAAAGAATTCTTCCATTTCGTGCATATCGAGGTTTGGCAACCCCGCTGCAGTTTTTAGGTGGTTTGTTGGTCATGATGACATCACAGCACATTCAAGACAGGACAATATGTCTGAGCCAGAGCGACCAAAATTGTCGCAAGCAATCAGCACACTTCATTTTACTTTTACAAAAGAACATAATAGACAAAACATTAAATGTATTGCTTTGCATGACGCTTACGACAGGAAAGCAATGGAAGCAAGTGCAGACCTCAACGTGCAGTGTAAGTGTTGTTGTGGGCTCCTCCGTCATGTACGAAATGCGTTGGAAGTGTGGTGTTGTTGTCACAAGATTGAATGTTTAAGAACCTAAATGCTATAAGTGTGATGTGGTTTCTCATTATAAGAGTTCAGCAGTGTCCAGGTGGCATACATTTGTCCCAGTGGCTCGGTAATCATCAGCATGTTTCTTGACTAAAATATTAATCTTTGACAAATTTACTTTATGTAGCATTAAACTTTTGGAAAAAAAATCGTACCAACTAAATCCACAATGTTGTACTGACCACAGTAATGGATTCAGGATATATTTTACAAGGTCCAATTTAACCCCAGCTAGAGGTTAACAGCACCATTAAGTAATAGTTATTGATGTGAAAGTCACTGTTACCGAGTATTATACTATGGCTGCGATGATTGGCTCGAGATTGGGTTTGTCGACTCGACGGCAATCATGGCAGCCGTGGTATAATACTCAGTATCAGTAACTTTATCACCAACAACTAATTTATACCACGGTTGGGACGTAAAGCTAACTCATTTTTAATTAAAACGTTTTTGGGTTATTTATTTTGTGTTTATGAAAATTGTTTCAAGAAATACGTAATCAGTATATCGATTTGAATTTCCAAAAAAGTCAATTCACAAAAAAAAATTACCTTCATTTCCACAAATTAGGTACTTACTCCTATGTCCAGCAAATTTTCAACAACTAACTGTTGTCATCATCAGGCTTTTAAGGTTGATTTAGTCCCTGATCACATCTTGCTTCAACGTTGTTTACAAGCGCCGTTTTCGAATTCGCCGGAAATCGTAGCCGTTTTTCGGGCCGTTGCACGTCGGCATTCTGCTCGCTTAGTTCCCATCGCCTACTCAACGCTAACGTTTATTTTGTTCACATTTAATAACACGTATTCCTATTTATTTTAAACTTGAGCTGAGGGCTACAATATGACAAAGCCATTATTTACTGCTGAACTTTGATTGATGACCTTGTTTTGAGAGCTCCATCCTGATCCATTAAGCTGTATGTACATCGTTTGTAATCCTGGCCTAGTTTTGAAACATAACTTTTAAGTTAGGAGATTAGATTTCAAGGACAATAATGTTGAAGAGAAGAAATAAACCTTTTAGGCTACACATTGTCATGTTACAGACTGAAAATAATGTCATCCATGTTATTTCCAAATCCCAAGTTACTGTTAGGGGTACTTAGTTTGGATAATTTAGGTTAGGACACAGCAGTGGCGTAGCTAAGGGTGTGCAAACGTGTGCAATGCACACGTTGCCCTCAGTGTTCGCGCACGTTGCCCTTTTGCCAGTAACTACCTATTTTCAATGAGCCATCATCCATCCAACGGTGTCAATAAACTTTGACTCCTCCTTCGTTACGTCACCGTTGCATATTGTTTCGTTTCTCCTTTTTTTTTTTATTGTGGAGTTGTGAACGCGACCCAATCAGGCATTCACATACGATACAAATTATTTCTACAATTTTTTTTATTGTAGGCCTAGTACGATACTGTAGGCCTGGAATTGGTATTTGACTATTTGTTCACTGAAAGTTGTAGTGTTTAGAATTTGATGTACCACCTCTCCATCGGTCGGTAAGAAAAAAAAGTTAACATCCATCAGTCGGTAAGAAAAAAAAGTTAACATCCATCGGCCAAAAGTTCCTCCCCCGCCACCAAGCACCAGGTCTTCTTTATGCACATGTTGCCCTCTGCCTAGGCACATGTTGCCCAAATTCCTGGCTGCGACACTGGGACACAGTAGTTGCCTAGTCACTGGTCTACCACTAATTATTGTTAAAAGCACTACTGTGATAAAAAAAAAAATTATGTAGTTATGTGATAGACAACTTATTAGATGCTTTTAGTTTATTTTGTAGCAGAAAAACGAAGATTGAAGGGGTGGGCTTTAGCTCCGTTATTTCATGATTTTGACCTTAAGGGACCATTCACAAAGTACGTCACGCTCCGAAGGGGGGGAGGGGGGGTCAGTTCAGTGTGACAAAACGTGACATGGGGAGAGGGGGGGGTGTTTAAAAAATGTGACGTCACACTTATTTTTCATATAAAGAAAAACATTTAATATTCTAACTCTACATTGACGTGCTCAGGTGTCAGGAGCTGTAGAACTGCTTCTGGTTGAACCTGTCAATATTCTAGGAATTAAAGTGGCACTGTCACCGAATGAAAGTTTGCAGAATAAAGCACCATCTAGCGCTATCTAGTACAATCTGCACTTGCTTGCATCAGGCGGAGGAATACAAAAGCCATATCTTTCAACGAAACAAACAAACCACGTGCCTTGTGGAATGTAATGTATAGCTCATTCTGAATGTAGATTGGGAAGGCTTTAATTGAAGGTTTTCTCTTCAACCAGTTTTCCCATCCACAATACGACATGTCATTAATGCCTAGGAGAGCTGAAATGGTGGAAATATCAGTGAGATTGTCTCAATACATTCCTAAAGTGTACATGGAGAGACATCACTATCTGACGTCATAGCATTGATTCTGGGAAGCTTTGGCTCAACGTTTTGTAGAGGTACTGAGTTAAGGTTGTACTACAGTATCGGCCGGATCTTGGAGAAAACAAGCACGTGCGACTAATTTGTACGGTATGGCCGCCGAAAAAACCACTGCCTCGATTGATTTGTACTATCGCCGAGGACATTAGTTACAGCCCAAAAGAATGCTAACTGAAATACGACGTCTCTTTCCTTAAAACGCTTTCCGGATACAAGAATGTGTTGGTGTATTTACATTTTACTTTAAAACTTTGTGATGGCAGTGTGACAACTTAAATTTTGTACTTACAACCAAATGTAGGCTATACTTACAATTGGTCTTAAAGCTAACAAAAATGTGTCAAGGAAAACTACGTAGAATTAACCGCAAAATAGATGTTGCGTTACGTCTAAAAACTAAGCTCTACCAACTGTCTGTACGCTACTGCCGAATATAACTCTATCGCTTAGCAACTTCCTCTGCAATATTGCTTCATAGTCTTAATTCTGGCCTTGCCTCCCACCCTCTGCATTCTAGAATACAAGCATTCCGGAAATTTGCTCGTGCTTTTGTCGATTGTAGCATGTGAACGATCCTATCATATCC
>JAHWFP010208229.1:31570-51577 GCA_023313725.1 Lithobius niger | reverse complement strand
TTTTTCTTCACTCCGCCTACAATAGGCCCAAAGCCTGTTTCCTAGTAAGTTTGGAAAATAAATAAGTGACATTTTTTAAAGGAAAATGCTTGCTTTCAGCCTGTACTAGGCGAAGCAACGATTTTGTATTTTATTGTGGGCTCAGGATAACGTAATTATTTGTTTTTCTAATGTGCTTCATGTATGGTGATGCATAGGCTACATGCAAACTACACAGTGTTTTTCTGTGTGTCAGATTTATTTTCATTGAAACCTCTTAAGCATCCCTTCTTCGTTAAAGGATGACCTTGACCTTCGTAATTCATGCATGTAAAAACCACCTACAAATTGAAGTTTTTAATACTACGGTAATATTAATCAACGAGAAATGGTTTCTTGAGCTTTATGCCCAACCCACTGTACCAAGACAAGAATTTTTCAAGCAAAATGACGCGTTACTATGAACCTTCGATGTAAAAAAAATGGTTGCGATCGTATGGTTGGTGTTGCGTTTATGGAGCGACTTTGACGTCTTTCTTATACCATCTTGCGTCGCAATGCAGCCGCGAGCAGCCCGTCTTTTAAAAGCCTTATTACAAAGAGTTGGTGCAATCAGGCAGTTTTTAAAATTTATTTATTGCATTATTTAACACGCACAAAACTTGTCTGGTTTCAGCAAGCTACTCTCAAATGCAGATGCTCTCACCTGCACAGATATTTAGACTCGGCGAAACTGTCTATAGAGATCTCTGCGGGTGAGAAAAGCTAGATTTCAAGCATTCGTCAATGATTTACATGATGCAGTTTTCTTGAAAACAATATCCCAATTTTTACAGAACATAAGTTGGTGTATAATAGAAGTGCTACATTAAATTCTGGTGCTGATTTAAGATGTGTGGCCATTGTTCAAATGGCTAGATTTGTAGCATGGCTTCAAAATTGCAGGGCTGCCTTGAAATCAGTTTTGTTGCAGCGGAGCTCCGATACACTCCAATTTACACTCCAATTTACACTCCAATGTAAATTTAGACGCGCACAAAACAAAAATCAGAAGGACTGTCCTAACCACGCTTTTCCTATAGTAGCAAGGGTGCCTGGACAAGGTTAACAAAAGAAAATCCGGAATCTACACGGGGTTGAGGACACCTCAGAGTGGCAAATTGGGAAAAGCCATGAGCCAAGTGACAACAGTCAAACAACAACGAGAGAGCAATGGCTAATTGTTAAACAGACAAGTGAAGTCGCTCCCTTCGCTCGCTCATTCTGCGTCGTCTCGCTACGCTCGAGAAGCTTTCATGCTGGAGGGCACTAACTCTTACCCAAAACTGCTCGTGGTTTGCCACACCTATCAGCAAACATTCAGCCAGAATTTGTTAACGTGGTAAACCACCATATGGTGCAGTTTGAACGTAAGTTAGTGCGAAAAATTCGTTTCAACAATGGTCCAAATGGGGTTTTTCGGTTTTTTCGAGGGCAAAACTTTTATCAATTGAATTGATGTGATATTTGTTGTGATGTTTGTTGTCTAAGTTGGCGCGACACACTAGCGTATGTCTAGATCAAGCATATAATTACGCGTTTACTGATCCTAAATGGGAAGTTTTTAGTCTTCTGTACAGCCGTACCGTCCGTCCGTCGCTTTTTTTCAACTCCATAACGATACCAGATAGAGACGACCACGGTTTACAACGTTAGATTCAGTGTGAGAAGTTAGTTAAATAACACGGCAAATTAAAACATCGTTACTTCCTTATAGCTAATGGACTTCTTCGACGTAACTAAATTAAATAATAACATTTGATCGTCGAACTGAAATCCTAAGATAACACTAAATAAAAACAAACGGATTTCAGCTTCGTGTAAAATAGTCTCGTCGCATTGTTGCATGAATGAATAGCCTTACCGTCGAACCAAATTCTCCATTAGGCCTATCTGCTACTTACGTAATTAAAACTGCATGTTAAAAAATTAGGCTTAAAAATGAAAATCAGGCTTAAAATCATGTTACCACGGCAACGTCAAGTTGCTACGGGTCGCTGTTGGCTTCATCAACAGCGTCTCTCATCACTTCCCTACTACCACTTATCTATATAGGCTACCGTACGCGTTACGTTCGTATTTTGTGATCGGCGACGTCTTCCTGGAGGGTACGGTTTTAATCGACAGCCGCCATTGTTTTTGTAACTATTTCGGATATCAACAAGTCACTCTGCTACCAAAAATATACAATCGATTATTTGTGTTGATTCTGGGGCGAACTCAAGATGGGCCGCGGACACTATAACTGTGTCCCTGAAGGCGTACCGTGTTGCAAAAATGAACATGATTTCTACACAATCCAAATCTCCGTTAGCTACTATTTACGAATTTAAAACTGCTGGTTAAAATCATGCCTAAAAGCTGACAATTACGCCTAAAATGTAAAATAGGCCTAAAAGCTAACTCATTTTAAACCGGCAAGTGTGATGGTTACTGCTTTTAGATTAGTATAATAGAGATAGCTGTTGTAGTGTGTGATAGAGGTATGCGCCTCAACGTCGGAAGTGGAGGAACCATACAGAAGATCGGTGCGACTAGGCAGTCGCTGTAGCCGCTTGTTTTTGGTTGTTTCGGATTGAGACCGAATCAGTTTTTACAAAATCTTGTAAAACTAGGAGAGGGAGGAACAGTATTTAATTCCAAGTACGCGTCCAAAATTTAACTACGTGTAGCAAGGTGGGCGGGGGAGGGGGGTAATATAGGGTCGGGTAGGAGGATAGGAAGGGTGGAGGGGAGAGGGCCGAAACAACCCAGAGCGAAGCCGGGTATGACTGCTAGTGTGAAAATAATTGTTTATGCAACTTGACTCAATTGTATGGTAGATTGTTACCAACATCCAAATTAATTGAAGCTTAATGTAAAGTGGACACATCATTCAGGATGTAGTAGGGGCAGAGACAGGAAGAGGGAAAACCAGCCAGACCGGAAAACTGGAGTCAGCTCCATTATGTCGACAGTGGAAGTGATGACGGCCCTATTCTCATCCAGTAATATGTGTCAAGGACTGGTAGTCAATACTTGAACATCACTTTTTCTCCTCTTTGAAGTCCAAGAAGAGCTGATCTTTAAGCAGATTTGTTTTAGTCAAAAGTAAAAAGAAAAAAAAATGTATAACTTTACAGTTTTCTTTAGCAGACTTGATGCTGTAGTTAATTTTTTTAAAGGTGTTTTTATCTCGTTAAATAATTCGAGAGCGTGGAATAGTCTTAGGAGTGGTTGTGGGCGAAGACTAGACCAGAAAAATTTAAGCTACAGAATTGAGATAAGCACCCTTCGAAAGCTGATTAACTGATGTATAGTAGTGCCATTAGTCACGTTAACATTTATCTTCCCCATGGTCAATTGTGTAGAAAGATGCAGAAAATGTACTTATAACTTAGTAATAGAATGTCCACTTAAATGATATTTTTCTGTCGTAGTTAGCGGGCATCATCAAATACTGTTTGCTGGTTCTGGCCTTCTCTGTTGAACTTTATTAGTGAAAAAGCAATGGAGAAGATCGGTGACCAACAAACTATAGTTAACTTGAAAAATTATTGAAAATGGTAGCTAACTAACTAGGTCGACAAGACAACATTTAAGTGAAAAACTTGCAACTATGTAACCAAGAAAAGTTAATTTACTGTGTCTTTTCATGACAGTATTGATCAAATTAAGGAGACAAACAATTTACTCATTTGGTGGGCAGTGCGGGATTTGTGATGAGGCATCTTAGCCTCAGGCCTACAGCCACAATTTTTTGTGGCCTCTAGACGCATTTTCAAGTTTAAATTTTGAATCTCGTAGTAATTTTTTAGTAAGTGAGAGACTCCCAAGATGTGATGTACATGCAGGGTGATTGTGCTGTGATGGCACAATGCATTGTTTGCAAATGGATTTACTAGTCTGGTTTTGCCTGGTTAGGGAGTTAGTTTAGTGACTAGTTAGTTGTGTATACCCTCACACAATTCGCTGCAATTCGTTTGTGGTTATGTATACCCACATAGAGTCTTTCTGCAGGCAGTCATACTTAATATATCCCATTAGTGGGTGGTACACCTACGGACTTTCTTTATTTGGGGGGAGGTGGGGGAGGGGGGTAAAAGAAAAAAAAGAATTAAAAATGGGCACCGAAGTAAGCTAAAGGGTTGGGGGTGCTTCAAGTCCCTCGGATACCTGAAAAAACCACTCAGTTTCAGCAGCTATGTGAAACATTTAAAAGGCTAATTTTTTCTGAATTTTTTGAATTCCAATAAATGCCTGGCCTGTGAATTTTGCGAAAATTTATTCTTCTGGTTTTAAGGGGCGTTTGTTTCCCCTCCCCCTAAAAAAATTGCAGCTCTTTCCTGGTGTAACACTGTACCATATGTCCGACAATTTTGTTTTCAAGAAGATGCAAATACTGTTTACCAACCAGACACGAAATGTTTTAACAAGTTCGTTTCCCCCCCCCCCCCCCCATGATTCGATGTCAGCCGCTGGTTATTCATGTTATTCACGGCTTCTAACATTTTGTCAATGAAGTCGTCGGCTAAATACGATCAAAAATAGTTAATGCTTCAATTTGTAAGTTTGTGGTCGCTTCAACGTTCAAAGCTACCTGTTGCTCCGAATCGAATGACAGTGACAATAGGGCGTTATTAATTTATCAAACACTTAATATATTACAGCTACGTTTAACCACTAGATCGTAACGCAGCATTTATAACCCTAGATTTAACCACCATCTTGCTCGCATCGTCTGCTCTAAACGAATGTAAACAAATAGTAGCGCCAGTCCAGCACTAGCGACAGATTCTGTAACTAAATTCATGTTGACTAGCGCCGTGCGAGCATAGCGGCAAACTCCGTGAACTATCCAGATATAACACAATTTGTAACCAAAGACGGGAAAGCCAAAGGCTCACAAGAAATAACTAAAAACAGATGCAAACCTATTTAGGTTTCCTTTTGGACTTACATGTCAGACTGCCTGAGCGGGGAATCGACCCCAGGACCTTTGTAACCAAAGGCCGAGTTCTTACCGCTGATCCATACTATGGCTCAGCGGTAAGATCTTGGGCTTTGGTTTAAAGGTCCTTGGTTCGATTCCCCGCTCAGGCAGTCTGACATATAAGTCCTAAAGGCAACCTAAATAGGTTTGCATCTGTTTTTAGTTATTTGTAACCAAAGCTAATCTCGAACGCCACGGTACTGTAAGTGTTGTGGTTTTTACGGGCCAGTTGCAAACTGATTATGTATCTAAGAAGGCCGTTAAATTAAACCAAAATGTTATTAGATGAGTAGATGTAAAAATCAAAGCCGTGTAGCAATGACCCCATCAAGTAACTTCACTGTATTAAGCAAAATAAAATCCGTGTTTTTGCCCTTTATTTGTTGTGAGCCATCAACAGAATACCTAAAACCCAAAGAAAAAACTACTACATAAACGCGATTAACAGTAAAAATCAATAAAAATCAATACACGGAAAAGCGAAAAGTATTTTTACGCATACGTATTGGTGAACTGGGTTTGCCAGCAGTAGTTTTAGGGGTATATTTTAATAGTTTTCACTAAAAAAAAGCGTTTGTGTTTTTACTGTTTTAATGGCATGTATGCTGTATGATTTGCGGAATCCTTGCAAAGTTGCGACTCCCGTTTGGCACTTTCCCGAATGCTTTGGAGTGCTTACTTGGTATGCCCTAGGAATTTTTGTTTGCAGTGGAGTGCAAAATAAAAAAAAACACAATGAATTCGGGTAACAGATGAAAATTTTAGTCGACGCAGCATTGCAGGCATTGGAAAGTGTTTATCTACAAATAAAAGGTGTAAATCAGTTGTTGTTTACATGACACGTGCCATTGCATAGCTTTAGTTTTAAAGGAAAAATCATGAAACAGTCATGGTAAATGGTGCATCGATCAGCACGGTGGCTGATTTTTTGATGAATAAGGAAAATTTGCTGGCGTATTTAAATAGGATCTCATGCTCAGCCGCATCACACTTAACACTGCAGGCTTAGGATTAATTTAATTGAGGCGTTAAATGCATATTATACAATATAGCATACATATAATACCATTGGGATGAGATGCACACATCAAGCAAACTTACCATGCGCTATAATGAAAGAGGATAGCAGATTCATTCTTCGCACGGTAGCAAAGAAGAAGGGTTAGTGGCCGACAATTTGAACGATTTGCCTTGTAACAATCAGTAGCAAACTAAATATTGCTTCAATAATGCTGGCTATTAGATCAGAGTTGAATAGTTTTAAAGTTGGTTGAGTAACAATGACCGAGGGTACACGGAGGTTTTTTACGTCGCTTCATCTTACGTCGACGTAGCTTACGTCGATGTAGTGCTTAGAGCGCTTTAAGAACCTCCGTGTACCCACCTAAACCCACTTTCAAGTCGCTTTATCTCAAACCACCACGATACGTCGACGTAAGGAGTTGAAGCGCTTTAACAACCTACGTGTACCCACCTAAAACCCATTTTCTACGTCGCTCTAAGGACTGCTTTCTTGTGATTGGTTGAAAAGTGCGCGCGTAAACGTCACGAAACTAGGACGGCCACCTGTCACTTCGTTAAAACGAAGTCGAAAGCCAGCTGGCTGAATGGGGACTTGGGAATAAAGAGGGGTTTACTTGATGGGGGGATTAGATAACGCGACGCAGGAACCCCCGCTGTCGTTTTAACTCACTCCAACTACAACCTCCGTGTAACCACCTCTTTCCTAAAGCGATGTGAGTTCAAGTCGACGTAAGGTAAAGCGACGTAAGATGAAGCGACGTAAGAAACCTCCGTGTACTCTCGGTTACTGTATGCACGAACGTTGCTGCGGGCTTATCGCCCTTGGTATCAAAACGGAAAAACAGGCAATTCAGCAACACTGAGAATAAGAGTGGCGCCTCTATTGAAAACGCTATTTACTTTCGTAAAAAGACCAACATCAGGGGTTCCAAGGTAGAAGGAGTAGGGGTGGAGGTATTCAGACCTTACAATGAGGGAATTCGGGGGGGGGGGTGAAGGACAGAGGATAACAGGGGTAGGAGGGCAACAGGGTGGAAAGAGTGTCACACACTGGAGGAATGCAGGGGGGAACGATGTCCGGGGATCGACAGCCGTTGTGATTTCATGCAAACATGGGGGTTACGTTATGCCGGGGGAATCACAAGCAAAATAACGTATATGGGGATGCGGGTTGTTTCGGGTGGAAGAGTGGGAACCATTCAATGGGGCATGTGGGCTCGAGGGAACAGGGGAGGGGTCCTCACCATTCCTTTTCAATTCATGCTGCCCAATATAGCAAAAGTATTTTGCCCATGCATGTGAGAACCAGCTAGACCGGCGTATGTTACACTCGAGGTACAGTAAGTTAATAATACAGCATTTAACTGCAAGCTAAACAATTCACAATAATCCATAGATTCAAAAGATCCGCGGCTTTCTATGCCCTCTCCTACGACAATGTTGAAGTGCACTCCTTTGGCACATATTACATTTACGAACACTAAATTTTTTTAAATTTGAATTATCGCAATTGTGGGTCACAAAGTGTTAGCTTGGTTGTGAATATAACATTTAAATAATTCGAAATAAATAATTTTGCAAGCAACAACAGCAGTGAAATTAGGCCTATTGCATTCGAGGTTAAGCTTATTCATTCTTGCAACACCGGATTGTGAGTTCGGTTTCCATAACAGCAGCAGGAATCTTGAAATTACTGTACGAAGCCATCTTATTGTTCCGTGTTGCGGTATAAACATGTTGTCTGCTGAATTCATTCGTTTTATGTAAGCCGCTCATCACATCAATTATTATTATTTCGTTGAGTTATGCAGAAAAAGATTGTTAGCTATAAAGAAGCAACGATAATATATTTTGACGGTTTTTAAAAGTTCACTTGATTACCAGTACCACAGTTTATGCTTCGTCGGAATTCCTTAACTATTGAGGATTCCAAATTTACAATAGCGAGTGTACATAAATTTAGATACATAAATTTGAAAAATCGTAAGTTTCCTGGATTATAAATGAGCAATTTTTGGTAAATTCGAGATCAGTAATACTTTTGGGGTTATGTAGCAATGTGTCCTTTGGTTTGGGCTCCACCCAGACTACAAAAGTGTAATTAACCAACCAGCCGACATTTTGCAATTTGGTGTCCGTTAAAGGCTATTTTACGCTCCGCCAATAAACTCACCTTGAGTTTAGGTTTTTTATTTTTTTTTTTAGGTTTTTATTTTCAGGCAATATGCCTTTTACCTGTTTTATCTAATGTTAGTCTGTGAAATTCGATACCATCGAGTTTATTCGTGAAAGAGCTTATTTAAATCTGAGCTGTTAGACTACTTAACTTTTCGTTTAGTTTAATACTCTAACTTCAGATTTATGGTTATTCAATAAATAAATTATTTAAAAAAGCAAGAAACACAAAGAACGCAATAAAACAGCATTATACACAAGGAATGAGCACGGAACACAGCGGGAAAATGCTGTGACACTTCCATTATTCTGTTATTATTGCTTTTCACTTGTCATCGATGGCAGTTGACAGTGCTAGCTGGCTGTCTTCCTTTTTATTTGAAAGCCTACTACAAATTTTTCAAGACTTACCGATCCTGCAAAAAGACCGCAAATGCTGGCAATCGCAAGAATATTAAATACCGCTGATCCAATGACTGCACCAATTCCAATGTCTCCTTCCGTAATAAAGGCCCCTGCAATTGGTAAAAATAGTTAAGAATCACGTGTAAAAATTAATTAATACAAACCAAGCTGCAGATAAGAAGTAAGTAAATACCCTCTCTACGCTGCACCCGGGGCCTGATAGACGAACAAATTCAGCCATCGTAGCATCACTTAAAGGCGGGTTGCCACCAAACGAAAGTTTGCAGCATCTAGCGCCATCTCTCTCTCTAGCGCTTGCTCACATCAAGTAAAGGAATGCACAAAGAAACATCTTTTAACACAACAAACACATCACCGGCCTCCTTAATTATTGAGTAACAATTTGGTACGTCCTCAATGCTACTGGAAGCTAGTTGTAAAGGTTAACGATATTACTATCAATAGATAGCGCCACGGTAGAATAAACACAAAACACTGGTGCGCCATCTACTGGTAGTAATATCGTTAATCTTTACAGTTTGTTCCCAGGTGCACGAAGACGTACTTAATTTGCAATCAGTAGTAAGGAGGCACGTGGCTTGTTCGTTCTGTTAAACGATATTGCTTTGTACGATACGCAAGATGCTGCAAACATTCATTTGGTCGCAACCCGCCTTTATGGAGTATTTGTCCTATGGCTATGTCGTGTCTGCATCATGTGCATAGCTTATGAGTTCAAAATGGTTGTAAGCTACTGAAACCAATTACGTGACGGAATACCAAGTGATCATTTTTTTGTGCCAGCATTTTTTGTGAAAAAATTAATCACTAACCGAGCCCATTTTCTTTCTATCCTGTATTTTTTGATTTCACGATTTAGTGTTTGTTTGTTTCCTACACTTGTGTGGTGTCAGTCGACCAGTCCAACCAGTGACTTGGAAAAGTGCTTACAGTCTTGTAATATGTGTGCGTGTTAAATGTTGCATTTGACCGTTTTCCTTTTGGCCATGTCAGAACGGCTACTCCATAAAACTTCGATCTTTGGTCTCAACGCTACAGTTGTGGGTTCAACGTTGTGTGACATTTAAGTCCAAAACGTAACAGAAATAGATTTGCATAACTCTTAGAAGGTAGAGTTACACAGTTGTTAATTCAGGTATTCAATTTTTTTTCAGTGATCTTTCTTTCATTCTTTATGATTGAGTTCGTCTAACTATATTTCTGATAAGTAGGCTTTATTTTGATCCTGTGATAAGTATTGGTTTTTTCGATCGACTGATAAGTAGTACATCAGATAAATCAGCTAAGTACAACATTAGGTTACCATATTTTTCAGAACTTCAAAAGTGTTGTAATAATAATGTAACGAGTGTTGGTGAGAAAGAACCCATGCTAAAGAATCGAAGTGCTCTTCAGGATCGAAGAAAAACTATTCTGAAGAGCACTTCCATTCTTTAGTAAGGGTACTTTACCAACAACACTAGTGACATTATTATTACAATACTTTTTGTAGGCCTGAAAAACACGGCAACTCATAGATTGCTTCAGCAGAAAAAAAACACTACTTTCTATGCGTATTTTGTTTTGACCATTTTACTGGAAAACCGAGGAAGCGGTCTTAACGTATACTATATTTTATTTTACATAAGCGAAATCAAGACTCAAAGTATCCTGCTATATTTTTCATGACTAAGTAAATGAAATCAAAACTCAAATTAATATCCTGATTATCATCACATTATCTTAATGCAACACTACTGTATAACGCGTTATCGGTTAGGATCTTCGCCTTCTATCTTCTCTTTTACTAGATTATAAATTGATGGATACTCCAATCGAATGTTTGATGGAAGTTAAGGATTTGGGTGTTTGGTTGAAAAATGATCTGATCTGTGCCACTCATTGTAGCTGTGTACTAGTGTAGTGAAGACTGCAAGGCAGACTGAGGTCTGCTATTACAAGGACCTTTCTAAGGCCTGTTAAACCTTATTTTTGACTTTTTGTGTCTTTGTGAGACCTATTCTTGAATAAGTGAGTACGTTTTGGTCACCGTATCTAATTGGGGATATTGACCATACCGAGTCGGTTCAACGTCAGTTCACTAAGTAACTTCCTGGACTGAAACTACTGAGCTACATAGGCTGAGAAGAGTCTTAAAATTGTAAAAGCTGATTCCCTAGAAGCGTAGGCTCATTTATGATTTGTCACTCATTTATTTCTTGTTGCATGGTCTGCCTTCCTCCTTTCCTCCTTTTAAGATGCGGATCTAATTGGTCAGGCGTGACTACAGAAAGTTTTTCCCCCCCTTCAATCCGGTGTCTAAGGTGTGAAATGAGCTTCTGAAAGTGTGCTTGTGGCTCCTTCCTTATTTAGTTTTAGGACAAGGCTGAGAGCCGCTGGCTGGATGAGCACTTGTGTTGGATGTCACGTGCTTGATGTGTTAGATGGGATCTGGTGGTTTATTTCTCTTCAGTAATTTAGGAAATTAAGGTGGTTTTAACTTTTGGCCAAGAAGCAGCGTCAAGCAGTAGTCCTGCCCTGACCACTTGCCGTTACTGGCAAGGAATCTTTGTTATTTTTATTATTATAAAGAAGGATAGAGGTAATACTATTTAACTTTAAAGTTACTTAAGTTTCCATATGCAAAAAATTGCCAATTAAATCATCCTTCCCAGCAAACTATTTTACCTCGAACTTTAGTTTGCCGGAGGATAAAACTGGTGGAAGTGACGCTGTTGGAAATGGTTTGAAAAAGAACTAATTTTGCGTAGTTCGTCAGTTCAATCATAGATAGCGCCTCATGTGTCTTTCTAATATCACTGCTTTATAGATACCTATATAAAATGAATAGATTCATATACAGGAAAAGAAAAGACATGTTACGCTACGGACTTGATTTCACATTTTACCAGTTCATGTTTGTTCTTGAGTTGCTTTCAAAAAAACGGGGGAATTCTTTATACGTTTATACACTATTGTAAGTTAACACCATCTTTCGGCTTACACGTGTAAAACCTAAGATTAGTAGCCGTTCATTCCCTTTAAGAGGCTAAATTGCGCACCTTCGGTCAACTTACCTATAAGAGACACAAAAAGTTCCGGACAGGAGGTTCCAAAAGCCATGAAAGTTGCTCCGCTGACATCATTTGGTAATTTTAGCCCTTTTAGGTAAAATAAAAAAAAATACAATACTAAAAACGTATAAATAGCTGCAAATAATACAAACGTTAGGCCAGCAGCAAAAACAATACACTAAAATTAAAGCCAGTTGACGAGTGGACATGTTGATAAAAGCTGAGTGCTTTGGTGGTGGACTAATTCGTAAGTTCGAATCAGGGTCACGCTACTCGAATAAAATAATAAAAAAAAATGCGTGAAAATGGCTAAAGGGGAGATGTTCTTTACTCACAATTTGCATGCCAAGCTGGGGGGGGGGAATGAGGCTGAATGGCACTTCGACAGCCAGGTCATTAGCGCCAACCTCAGTCACAGTGCAGTGGTCCGGGTTGCCACTGTGCCATACATTACAGAGGTGTTAAACGAACCCTTAATCAAGAGCTTATCATAGTATATCTCACTTAGAGGAAGCAAGCAGTTCAAGGGGCAAGGTGGCCTGATAGTTAGAATGGTCGTCTCATGTGCCAGAGGTCCCGGAAGAAAAGGGCTATGTGAAGTCTCGTGCTCATGTCGATTGTGGAATGAAAAAGGACCAAGGAATTTCCGATGGGATTTACCTAGCAAAATTGTTCCTTTCTCCTTCTGTCACTACGGCTAACGTTGGGTGCGCATCAAACAACAACTGAGGAAGCAGTTTGATTTAATTCTCGTTATACCCATATGTGGACAATGATGTTACTTTCGTGAATCGTCGAACGTATGAAACACGAAAACGCTTCTCGTCATGATTTGGAACTTTACGTTTAACTTCCTTTATGAGAGGCAAAAAAATGTTGTTTCAGTCTACTTAATACGATTACCAACACCGAAGCAAACGAAGTTACAGGTAGGATAACAAAATACGGTGGGGGTTAATATCGATATACAACATAGAGGAAAGCTTTGTAAACGTCGTAAAACTAAATATTGTAAATAGAAATTAATTCGTAAATCGAAATTACCTTATAGAATCTTTTGCAGAAAAAAAGTCCTATGCGAAATGCCACTTCTGCTTTTATGAATTCTTATAATTCGTGTGTTTTAGCACTCAACTCCTTTCCAGTAAATTTATTAAATGTCTGGGTATTATCGCTGAGCATACCATATTGCTTACCACCATGGTGGATGGTAGGGAAGTCAAGGTATAAGTGACTTGGTGGGTTGTAAGTGGTGGTTCATTAATCTTACCTCCCCGGGATCTTGTTGTGGTTAACATGCGAAACTTGCCGAACTAAGCTTAGCGTAGATGCCGAATACTTGGAGGTTTATCATGTTTCCAGCCGAAACCATGGTGCCGGAAGAATAATTTTTCTAGGTAATTCCAATCGGAAAGTCCTAGGATCTCTGACATACCACAATCGACATGAGAACGAGGCATAACAAGGCCCTTCAATTCCCTAAAAAACCGTGATGGCTGAGGTCAGATCTGAACCCGGGACCTCTTGCACTTGAGCCAGTAGTGCTAACCATTAGGCTACCTTGCCCTGTGCTGCCGACTACTAGGTAATAACCGTGGATTTTGGCTCATTAATATACCAGCAAGAGAACTTTACCTATTTAGACAGGGTTTCATATCTTAATATCACATTTAATAGCTTCCGGACAAGTATCCTATAATTTTTTTTCAGCTATCTGTTAGCATAAATAATTGAATTTTTGATACATTACTATTTCAGAATTTTGTTGTCAGGGTTTTTATTAGCAAATGATTCGAATTTAGAACATGGAGACATGCACAGAGCTTTCTGCCGATTTTATCAATGTGCGGTTTGAATTGTGGTTTAGACATAAACTGGAGGAAGCTGCCACATCTTCACTTAAATTAATTCTCATTTTCACCCAAAAATACTTCTTTTTGGTTTCGGCTGAATATCGTTCATATTTCTGCTCAAAGCTCAAAACCATAAATTTACTTTGAAACTCATCATTACCTCACTGCCAGATGAGTTATCCAGCAGGCCTTCATATCTATCCTTACAATCGTTTAAGCACCTGACCAAGCTGGTCACTTCACTCGGCATATACTACGTTTACATGGCTACAAGAAAGCGCATTTTAGCGGTGCGCTTTGAAATGCGCATCAAAAAACGGCACCTGTTTACGAGACGAAAGATAGCGATTAGGGCCAATTAGCTAAGGAAGGCGATTCGACCAATGCGATCGGAAAACCCTTTCTTCCTGCCCTCCCTTTGGCGAAGAGTGAGCAAGTCCCGCGCTGCTCCACCCCTTGCATGTTGTAAACTAGGTTAGCTTAGACCCAAGTAACCAAATGTAATTAATACTTAGTGGTCTTCCTAGTCATGTACACTCATTTTCAGTTTATTTACCTAAAATTCGAATGGCACCAGCACAAATTATGTGGGTGCCGTAACTGTGACCGCCATCTTTACCATGCTTTCTCCAATGGCTCAATGCGACTGCGAGTGTTTACATGCACAAAGACGATGCGATACGGACTCTGAAACCACCTCCGTGAAGCGTATTGGGGGAAAGCGCCACGAACAGAGAAAGCGCCACGAACGGGTGTTTACAAGACCCACGGAGGCGACACGGACGCAATGCGCATCACTCTGAAGCGCCTCAAAGTGTTCATGTAAACGTAGTGATTATGTCATCATCTAAAAAAAACCTTCGAAAAAGCTTTCGACCTTTAGGAAGAAGTGTGCCATGGAGAACGACTGTGAAAGTATACAATGTTATGTGGTGCAGATGGTTCACGTGATGCAGTGACCATGCAGTGGACCCATGCAAACCCGCATACTTTGCCAATTGCCAAGAAGGGGTACCACTCGGTCATCAAATATGTCATCAACTGAATTAGCAAGTTTGATGCGGCTAATAGTATGGTGATTTCCAAGTTGGTCCAGGCATATGACAACATCCAGTCATGGGTTCGATGTCTCTTTCCACCTGGAACCTTCCTCTCGTGCTGTCGAGTCTAATGGTCAACCTTGCGATCTCATTCATAAAGCCTGCCGCTTGCACCTCATTCAGAAGACTATTATCCTGGTGGCCATGGCTACAGCCGCCCACTAGAGGGAATTGGCGTATGATCACGCTCGCTTTGCTTGAGACTGGTCCAGTGTTACCTTAGTCTTTACGGCTGAATTCTGCACGAAAAAATCAACGACCATATTTCACCCTGCCCAGTAGGCATCAAGCCCTTGGCCCGGTGATGGGTCCAGAGAGTGGAAAATGAGTTCAATGCACTGTTTGCGTATCAATAAACTACTTGGAATGAACGAAGATTCCATCGCTCACGCAACAATCACTTGACAGAACCACCCCCTTGGACACCCTTGTTGCTTCAGGCAGAGAAAGCTCTCCGACAACCCATCTGGTTCCCCATTGTAAAACGCGGTTTAGGTCTGTAAGGTCATACCACATGCTTATGACATTGTTCCATTAGTGACATTGCAGCCATTAGTAGAGGCTTTGGTGGGGCAGGGAGGGGTTCACGAAAGCGGAGCGTTGGCGAATGTTTTTCTCTGCATCCTATGTCAATTATTGCCCTGCATTCAAGAATGCACTACATCGCCAGATGTTTTCAAATTTGGGTCCAGATTACTAATTTCCCTAATAATGGTACGTTATAAGGAAACAATAGTGAAAAGCAGACGGAACTAATGTCAACTAAACCAAACTTTACTAGTGCAGAAATACTGAACTAATAAAGATATATCGTTTCCACTCCATTAGGCTTCAAGGGGAGGGAGAGATTTGGGAAACCATTTCTCTTTTCCCTCAAAAACTGGTAGACAGGTTTGGCAATCTGAATATTTTTCCCCCCATGTATAAGTATAATAAGTACTGTTTGACCACCATTAAGAGCTTAGGAGGAGGAAGGGGACTGGACCCACTTACACCGAGACTGTGCTAAAGAAACGTGGCGTCAAAACAGAAGTATGGCATCAGAAAAGCTATAAGTCCCTTCATGGAGCCGAGGGGAAATACCCAGGTCTCTTTAAGAAGTTGTGAAGTATCAATGAACAACATGAAGTCAAAGTCTCCCAGCACTTGACTTGTGGGATGATCAAAAGTTCGAGGATCCAGATGGATGGGGAGGGCATGGTAGACCCAAACTTCTTGGTTTGGAGGAGAGTATGGGTGACGGGAAGCTCCAGCCAATCAGGAAAAAGAACTGACCAGGTGACCAAAGTGAAACTTCTCCACACATCGGTCTAGGAGCTGAGGTGGTTTAGCTCCAAGATCCGACCCATCCCTATTTAAGTCAAACCCAGACGAAGTCAGGTCAGATCACCTGCAGCAACCACTAATAGTACCAACAGGCTCCACAAGAGTATCATGAGATGGCCTACAACCAGGGACACTAGAGAGAGGAGAAGCCAACCAGAGCCGAGGTGAAACCTGGATACCTGCCTCCCAATGCCTCAGCCTCGGCAAGTGACACCAGCACATTGGTCAGGGAAGTAGACCTCAGCTGGGCCATCTGCCGATAAATGCAACTAAACCTATTGCCAGCCAATCAACAGGTGCTTGAAACCTTTTACACACCTTGTACAAAATTGGCCGTCACAGGAGTGCAGATTGAATACTCAGAAGTAACAGGAAGGCTGCTGATCTAGAATCGTTTAAGTGTGCTGAAAGATTACAAACTTTGGTGACGAACTGTGTTCTCTGGTCAAAAAAGAGTGGCAGGGGGTTAACACTCAATGTGTGAAGAATGTAACGAGAATTATGCAGTTGCTTCACGAATTATAAGTTGTGGACTCTGCAAGAACAGCTGAAGAAGCCGATGTAAACTGTCGAAGATTTGCTTTCGAAATTTGCTTTGTCTGAACAAGGGAAAGGGTTCAGATGAAGTTGTTAAAAGTCGTAAAACTCTGAACATAGGCTAAGTGACGAAAGAATAAACATGGTAAGATCTCGAGTTTAAAATTCCTTCCGTAAGCTTAATGGGTAGTAAGTGTTGCAAAGGGTTAATCTCTCTCCCTTAAGCAAAAACTTACGGGAGGGAAGATGTAACAGGTTCAGGTCACCACCTCGCCATTGCAGGACTTAAGCAGGTATTAGCAAGGACAGGAAAATAAACCCTACCCCTAAATTAATAAATGCTTAAAAATGTGCAAGTTAAACTAATCTGTTGGGCTAGCTTGGCCATTGCAATTAGGAACTGATTGAATAACCACCAATTAGCGGAATAGGAAACTTGGCCAAAATACGCGGAAGAGTTGCACCATTGATTTCCGCCCCCCCCGCCCCCCACCTCAAGGAAACAATGCCCCTGCATACTAACACACAATCCCCGCCCTTCCTGAAGGTTACACGGAATTGTAGTGTTTTGAGTCAACCACATGGCGCAACCCAACTGTGGACCAATGGGAGAGCAACGAACTTCCAGCCAGGCTGAAGTAAATACCAGTAAGTCGAGCTTTAACAGGCAGTAGGTGCATGGATGTCAGACTGAACTCTAGGTTACACAAATAGCCTCAACATCAAGGGAAAACTTGCGTTTACATTTGCTACTCATCGTTCCTGGTGTTACTGTGTGTACTGATGGACACTTCGGATGTAATCTTGAGTGGGTGGTGGAAATGTAGATTATGGAGTGGGTATAAGGGTCAGACTCTCACTAAAATTCCACTGCGTCTTCCCTAAGCTCCAATAATTTCGTCGAGCTTAGAGAAGTTAGACGAAATAGACGAAATTTCTATAATTGTTGTTCTCAGGTGCTTTTCTTTGAGAGCGAGTTTTTTGAAAATGCAGAACAATTCACTAGTATGTTTGTTTAGTTTAGTTATCGCATCTGCAACTTAGCTAACTAGACAATTTTATGTTTATGAAAACTTATTTAGTGAAAGCCATTCATGCTGTGAACTATTAATGCATATTAAATCTGCACGCCCCACGGATGTCGTTACTAAAGTAGCATTAGGGCTCTCTTTAAATTTTTTAAATTTCGTCAGTCGAAATTGTTTTTTTCTGTTTTGAACACGTCGATATTCTCGCAAAACAAAGTAAAAAATACACACACCTTGAAAGAACAGGTCTTGATTGCATCCCCTTCCTTTTCCCACAGGCGTGTCCCAATACAGCATGAATTACGCCTGTTAGATATTGTTTCCCATTACAAAACTATATAGCTTACTTTTGCTAAATTCATGCATAAGGGGCACGAAGTAGTCATCACATACAATAGCTAAGGTACCGATGGCGTAGATGCAAACAAAAATGTGCAGAGCAAAACCACCGTGCAACCTTTGTTGTTTCGTTAGGCCATCGGTAAGCAGGAAGTCATCTGAGCCAGGATCCGTACAATTGGCGCCATCTAAAAACACAAAGAAGAACAAGCGTTAGGATTACATGAATTACCTACGTCTATCCGGTTTGGAAGTTAGTCAAAATTTGTAAGTGAGGATTCAGATTGCTTGTTTCCTAAAGGCTTTGAAACTTCTATTCCAACACTTCACTAATTTATTAACAAGTGTTAAAGCCGACCTACTAATAGAATGCTGTAAAGAACAACGAGGGTTATTGGTGGAATCTGCTTCCTCGTGATCATCGGCCATTCGTTGGAACACGTGATTCATGTGCTTTTAGCTGTAGTCTTGTGTATCAGGCCTTTTAGTTGTCGCACTTTAATTCCAAGTTTCAAACAAGCCCATAGTGCTGCAATAAAAGCACAGAAAAGGCGGAATTTCGGTGCTCTGAGCAGAACCTTTTTCAGGCAAAATCAAGAAAACTAAAATTCAGCTAGAAGCTGCATCGTAACAAAAACGTGAGCATTAGAAGGAATACCATTACAGCACAAGGAATCTGTGCTCCATCTCAATAATATTTTACATAAGGAGGGGAGCACTACCCGAAGGACTCCACCTCCATATTTAAAATATTGTCATTATTATTATTATTATTATTATTGCCTTTGTTTTTTTTATTTGTTGAACAGTAGTCTATTTTATTAATTTATTTATAATATATTTGTTTATTAATTGGATATTAATCAAATCCTGATTATGCAATATCAGTGACTGTTTATTTAATTAAGTTTAGAACATAAATTTTAGAACTTAACTTTAAATTGTAGTTTTTTTTATATATTCAGTATTTTATTTCGTTTTAACATAAACAGGTTTATTATTTTTTTTTTTTGCAAATCCGGTTTTTTATATAGATTTTATTGTAAACGCTCTTTTTGTGAAATAACTTTTTAATTGTATGTACAGTGATTTTTTAAAGATTATTTATATGAAAACTACCTATTCTGTACTTAGTACACAAACAAGCTCTCTGAGCTTCGTGAATCGCACTGATTAAATATTTATTATTATTATTATTATTATTAATAATAACAGAACATATCTTTACTTTTTGCCGACGACATGGCACTTTTCTCAATTCATAACACGAAAAAGGAAATGCCAAACATTTTGCAACATAATTTTAACATATTAAACTGTTGGTTAATAAAAAATGAAATGTACGTTAGTGATGAAAAAACATTTTAAATGGACATAACGGTTCCCAAAATGACTAAAACTGACAATGTAAAAATTGTTATTCATGGAGAAGATTGCAAAAAAATGACAGAGGACAGGTAAAATAATGACTGTAGAGACACATGTAAAACTTTAACTTGCAAAAACCAAACGAAATATTTAGGTATATATTTAGATAAAAATTAGAATTTCAAATTACACGTAAAAACACTTATTCAAAAACTTAGATTATTACTTTCGAGAATAAATTTAATAAAAGATGTTTTACAGGAAAAAAATAAACAATTACTATTATGCATGGATTGAAAGCCAACTTAGATATGGAATTGCAGTATATGGACTGGCCTCAAACTATGTAATAGATTACAAAAGATACAACATAAAATAATAAAAGTTCTTTTTGGAAATGAAATTAGTAAAAATAAATCTAAAACTATAGATAGATATATTTATACGTCAAAAACTTTTACCTATAATAAAATTAAGAGATCAGATCATAATTACAAAAAAATTATTTTTGCAATAAACATAAAAACCTTAACATTGAAAAACAACCAAGATTAAAAAAAAAATACAATTAGATATAATTTACCACGAAGGAATAATAAATATGGAAAAAGAAACAAGAATATGAGGCGCCGTTTGGGACATAATTAAGTTGCCTAAAATATATATAATATGGCGAATATATAAAAAATTTTGCGCATATATATAATATTTTGTCAAATATATAAATATTTTAACATATATAAAATTATGTTCCATATATAAAATATTTTACATATATAAAATATTTTA
>JAHWFP010208229.1:18734-31470 GCA_023313725.1 Lithobius niger | reverse complement strand
TTTTGCAATAAACATAAAAACCTTAACATTGAAAAACAACCAAGATTTAAAAAAAAATACAATTAGATATAATTAACCACGAAGGAATAATAAATATGGAAAAAGAAACAAGAACTATTATATACCATAGATTTTTAATAACATTCCACAATAATTATTACAACAAAACAGCATTTGTAAACTTAAATCAGAGTTTAAAAAAAAATTTTGCAAGTAATTAAATAGAAAATAAAACTTTACCATGAAAATATTAAAATAATAAAACGAGCTGTTGAGTTAATTTATGTTATTAATGGTATTTCTTTTAATATATATTTAATAATTATTTGTTAAATTGAAACGAAAGTAGGTTATTTTAAAGTTTTTGATTGTATGTACATTTTTGTGTTTTATTTTTTTTTATGTAATGTTTGTGTTGCTGCTCAAACAAGCTTATTCAAGCTTTGAGCATTTGTTATGCAAATACATTTTTTTATATTATTATTAATATTATTATTATTATTATTGTAGAGTAAATAAAACATTTGGAATTGAAATTCAAAAAATTATCTGTGAATAATGGTTATTATTACAAGTTCGAATATGCTTGCATTGTATTTGGTTCAACCACCGAAAACTACATTGAAAAATTACAAAAAAAAAAAACATTGAATATTGAACATTGAACATTTGGATCAAAAGTTAAAAGTCGACAAAAAACATTCTTAAAAATTTTCAGCTACTTAACTTTAATAAATTGTTCAAATTAAATGTAATATCACAAGCTTTTTTTTTGCTAACAATTAACAAAAAAAAACTGTAAGAGTTGGTAGAAGTAATACAGTATTATTACAGGTTCCAACCTGGAGAAATTCCTGTGGTAGAAGATGGCTTGAATATCTAGCACCTTCCATTCTAAATCATTTACGATATGAAGTATAATCAACATTAACTAAATGAAATACTTTAAAAAATAGTTAGAATTGGCTTCTGAATCAACATACTGAATAACTATAATTTTTAGAAATGTGATACTGTTAAAAGATTGTACTGTTACATGATTATATTTATCGAATATTTAGTGTGCAAACAAGCCAGTAAGGCTTCGTGCATTCAAATTATGTGCATTATTACTATTACTGAATAAATAGTATTATTGTTATTATATTGTTACTATTATAGTTTTCGTGTCAAAAATATAGTTTTATATCAAAACTCGAGTTATAATGAATTACATTATAAAATGTTTAATAAAGTGTATGTTTATGTTGCTCAGTGCAAATACAACCTCTTGCTTTGTGCTATTTTGATATAAGTATTTGTACTGCTCACTGCACAAATTCAAAAAAAAATGTTATTAATATTATAATTAATGTAGTAAGCGTGAGCTGATCATATATCGCAGACTGAGGTTTCGTGTGCATCGTCGCAGAGAAAAACAGCAGCAGCACTCAGAACGTGTTGCACCACCTGTTGTAGACATCCTTGTTCCTCATAGCCTTGACACTTGAGGAATAGCTCTTGAGCGAAGAGCTGCTTACTGAGCTTCAAAGATACCTTTTTTGGGGGGCGGGGGAGGAGTGACAACGGCAGCAACGGGAGTGTCAATCAGATGCCATCTTTAGATGGGTTACCCACTAGATATTATTATTATTATTAACTCAACAAACTGTGTTATTGATATTATTATTATTTTTTTTATTATTATTTCCACAAGAAACTTCACTTTCAAACTTCATTTTAAATTATTAATTTTTACAAATACTACTTTAATTACATCTTATTAATTACACCCATACATGACACCTTTTACGCCCCCCACATGTCCAAAATTCTTGGCTACAGATTCTTAAATGGAGAAATTCTTTTGGAAAAAGGAAAACTCAATATATCAAACCAGGAGTATTTAACACCACGCCAGCTTATCAAAGAAACAGCAACGATTTTTAACGAAATAGGAAAAAATTAAACAGCGGATCCAGAACGTGTTATAAGTGTTTGGATTTATTTTTTATTTCCAATATCATAAGAGATGTAATAAAAACACTGTAAAACCTAGTAAAATTAAACCTATGGGTTAGATAATTCATCGTGTATTACTATAGGAATCCCGTGCTATGCACAGCTGGTGTTGAATGCATCGTTTGCAACATAGGTACGGTTGGTCGCTCATGTGTATGACCATGATTCACCGAAATAAGCTTTTTCAATCTAATTTTTGTGCACACTGGCTAACAAACACTGATTTTCGTTCGCTTTGCTAACTCAATCAGTGCATCCCCCTTTAGTCACTTCTCCTTTGGTTAGCGTAAATATATGCAATGAAGGTGGAATTGTTTTAAAAAGAGGCAAACTGGACGATTATTTCCTCAAGAGAATGTAATTTCTTTCAGTGCTTTTTTGTGCACACTGGCTAAGAAACAGACGTGGCTTTTTTTCTTCATGCCTTCAGCAATTGGTGCACAATTGATAGGGCTAACAAAAATTTATTTCATTTTTTTTTAATTCAATCTGTTCTTTTTTTTTCTAATATTAGTTTTATTTTGTAACCCAGATAAATACCAAAATATTGTCTAGTGGTTTACAATATTGGCTGATTAATCCTTTTTGAGGATTTGATTATATGACAAATTATTAGAAGTTTTTAAATAAATAAAAATAAATTATTCATAGTAAAGTGGATGACATTGGCTTCGATAGAAAAGGGCTTCATCCTTTCCCGGTTTCGTCCATAGCTAATAAACGTCCAATCTTGAGCGAGACTTGCCCTATAAGCCACTTATCTGACCATCAGTCACGTGACTACCAGGCTGTATTATTTTCGTCTGATCTTTAATCCACCAGTCGCGTCAAACGAGTCGCGTCAAAAATCCGGATGGACCGCCCTCCAAGGGCCAGCCAGCGACTATATCCCTTTACTTCCATTGTTTCCCGCACTAGTCATCATCACTAGTGCTGACCAGGTGCTCTTAGAGAGGGAATGGCTAGGGTAACTCAGAAGAGTTCGCCTGTTTTTGCTGTTGTAGGAAGGGGTGCCACCTGAGAACCTGTCTACAAACCAACATGGCGGCCATTTTGTTTTTAAAATGGGCGCCATTCAATAAAAAATTCAAAGTTATACAAATATATGTAAATTTTGTGTCTATTGCTAGGGTTTAAGGTCTGCCGATTTTTTTTAAATGCTCGAAAAAGGTCCCAGGACTCCACACGACAAGATATCCAAGATAACGGCGATATATACCTTACAATATACTTATAAGGTAGAGACAGATATGCATTAGTGCTCAAACGGGTCAATGACTGATAACTTGCAAAAACTAGCTCAAATCCGTAGTGTAGTGAGTTCGTAATTAGGAGCTAAGCTGCGGCTGTTTCTCTATGGTGTAGCACTGAATTTTTCTTTAATTCACCGTAAGTTACACCTTTAACTACAGTTCCAATTAAGATGAATGGATTTATTTTGGCTTAGATATCAGGTGGATATGTATATTTCTTCAACATGGGCGATTGAAACGATTTATTGTAATTAGGAGCTAAGCTATGGCTAAACCCACGATCTTTGACATGCCAATTTCAACATAGGCACGAGACATCACGAGTCTTTGCATGCCTTTCAGATTCAACATTGATGATACAAATTCGGTAGACTCGTGGACAACAATACTAACCCACATAACCGTAGAGTAAGTCATAGGAAGTGTCCTGTTCTTTCAAAGTAGTACATTCGTCAACGGAGTTAATAGTCGTCAGAACTATGCAATAGTCATAATTATGCTACACGTACTGTAGATAAGACGGCAAGTAAATACGAGTAATGCAGCGAAAGTCACTGATGGCTATCTTTAAATGGCTATCTAGCCACCTGATTTGATTCCGGGTCATACGATGACACCTTAAAGTTTTCGTCTAGATGGACACACATTGGCTTTCGCTGCAGTCCAAGTATGAATCATACGATTAATCAACACTGACTTACCTGCAATTGATGTGTTGTCTGAAGTAATCAGCTGCGTAAGCGTTTTTATGTACATGTTCGACTTGGTAAGAAGTATTCCTACTATTCTCTAAAGTTCCAACGGTAAACTGCTTGCTCAAGTTGCTCGCTATTGGATTCGTGAAAGTTTCACGCCAAGAACCAAGACGTTTCATCGGGTTCATACGAACACACTGTCACATTAGGCCAGTACTGACAGAAATTCCAAAATGCAGCACGATTGCGAATTCAGCTGTAACCCTGGATTAGCAATATGAATAACTAGAGTTTGATGACCATCGTGCTTGGTTTATGGCCATATACATAGTTTGTTTTTCGAAAATAGATTCCTGGTAGGCTTTGGTTATAGTGAAACCTAGCTTTAGTTAGCTAATAGCCGAATAGATAAAAACAGCAATAAGTAAGGTTATCTAGCTGTCATATTCTATAAGAAGGCGTTCAAAATGAATGCAACTGTAAATTGCTATTGAGACATGGTTGAGGAAAACCCAACAGCTTTTAAAATCTGCAGTTTTCCTTCTTCTCTAATTACTGCTGAATAAAAAAGGTGCATGCCTGTCTGATTAAATGTAATTAAGGAAATACGTACGTGTTTTTTTTCTTGAGAAACTGAAGGTGTGACAGTAAATACATAGCAAGAGGATTGAAATGCACATTAAACTTGGAGGTTACGAGAACAATACCTCATAAAGAGTACTTTTAAAGAAGTTACTTTAACATGAGAGTAACTTAGTTGTCATGATTGCTAAGTGTTGCGTTGTATTGCGACATTTCCGTGAGTTAATTACCACAAGAAAGCGTGTTTCCTACTAATGAGCCGTTGGCGTGTTAGGTTTGTTTACTGTAATACAGCCCAACGGTGCTACTGGGCCTAACCCGTATACCAATGGGTTGTGATTTTATATTTTATACTAAGCTGAATCCTGGAATTGCAGTATTCAGCATATGCGACATTGCGTGTTATTTAAAATCTGTAAACAATGTGTCTGCTAATTGCTATAGTATTAGAGAGACTTTCTTCTTATAGCACCCAGGATATTCAGCGAAAGCATAGCATCCGGGAAAGACAAGGGTTTTGTAATGTTCACAAACGTATCTTTCTGAAGATGAGAATGATGCTCCAAAAAGAAATTAGTATTTATTTCCTTCTTATTGCAACAATGAACATCGAAAAGCTGTTTTAGAAGTATTGCTTCCGTGGTTGCTTCTAAAATAGCAGCTGGGTTCATCGTTCTTAACTTTAGTTTTAATAATCATAATATCCCTAAACAAAACTTGCTTCCAAGACAATCGGCCGTTTAAAGTCGTGATATCAAACTTACAGGCTGTTAAAAAAGTTAACACAACCGAGTAATAGTTCGAAGGGTAGACTATATGAAAAATCTGAAAATTGCTTACTTCGCCATTTTCCAGTATTTCATTTAACGTTTGAAGTCTTAGTTGGTAGGAATAACTTCGCGAAAGAGCTTGGTGTATGATATCACGGCTTAAACGGTCGAAGAGCTAAGCGGGAATCCATAACAAGTTTTGTTTTGGGGAGATATCGCATTTTTGGTCCACATTGATAAGATCCATTGAGTGTTCCTTAGTAAGTACGACATGAACAGCTGAAATCCAGTTTTACGTTCTTTTCTTTGGCTTAAATAAGTTTTCGTTAGTACGTTTCAGTGTGTCTTAGTATTTGTCAAGAACTCTACTGAACTCGCATTATTTAGCGAGTTGACTTGAGTTTGTTGAAAGCGCTAATTCCTTCTGGGATTTTTTTCTGCATTATTTAGCGGTAGGAAAAGCAACAATTGGTCATTCGTTCTGTTGTTGTACTGCGTACACCGTCTTTGTTTTCATTGTTGTATCATTGAAGCATTGTTGTACCATCGAGGTCTGGGTTCGGTCCAGGCCTCGGTCGTCCCCTGCCATATTTCGGAGGTAAAGGGCACTGTGGAGCCTTGTGCTAATGTCCATTGTGGCGTGTCAAAGATCCTGGGTTTTCCACTTAGATTTCTTCAGCTTAATTGCCCCTCTCATCGTTCTGGGGCAGATAACCAGTTACCCAGTTGGGTTCATGCTCCCTTAAATCTAACAACAAGAAATCATCGACGTGGCATTTCAGAGCTCGTGAGTTTTCCGTTTGGATTTCACCAGTTAAACTGTCTCACTCATCATCGTGGGGCAGATAACACAGTTTGCGTTCGTATTTCCTAACAAAAAAAAAGCAAAAAAAAAAAGCAAAGCAACACGCTGTAATTGTTCCTTAAAATAGTACTGTGATTGATTCTGAATTTACGCCCAAACCAGCAAAAGCCACGTCCCATGGTTCTGCAAAATTTCAGATTTATTCACCGCCTGGAAGAATTTATTTTCGTGAAATTAGCCAGCTATGGTAAGTAACTAGTCACTAGTAATTAGGTAAATAAAAATATTATATATTTATGCTTTCTATAACAAATCCTACGAGAAACGTTTGAACTTATTAAACCTACCTTCATTTGAAACGCGTACATTTCGTATTGACGTAGCCTTGACCTATGGTCTGCTACGTGACCTGTTGGATATCGACAGTAGCCAGTATTTTCATGTCCGAGGATGCAGTAGGACTAGAGGTCATCCACTGAAATTAGAGGTAAACATGACAAAACTGGATTGTCGTAAGCATTTTTTCTGCAATCGTGTTGTAAATGTTTGGACCAGTTACCATCTAGTGTCGATTTAGCACCTTCACTGATCACTTTCAGTAGGTTATTAAACTAAAGTGAACTATCAAATTTTGTGAACTAAAAGCATACAGCTGCTGTTCGCCATTTTCCCCTTGCACCGTAGTTTTATTGTATTATTCTGTATGTGTATGGCTGTTGTCGACGACAACCCATCTGGTTGGCCTACAACTTTTATCTTATTATTATCATTTGTTAATTTATTTTTTAAATCAACTATTGCGTATCTGGTTATTGCTGAATTACATTTTCTCTGGTTTGCTTCGCCATTCCTTTCATCGTACTTTTACTCTTTTTATTTTCTACCGTAATTTGGCTTGCGGTTAGTAACCAAGACCAACTCTGGTCCTTCTCTGTCCAGCTATAATTACATAAAATTGTTGGGACTCTAACAGTTACTTTATGTTATCAGGCGACCAAACGAAGTTTCAGCTTTATAGTATTGTTATTTTTGCTCAGATGCCTGAAAACAGCCAACTGCCTTAGCTGCAAATAAATGAAATGTCTAGTTGTCGTGGCTACGTATATATTGTATCTGGATGGCTACGCTCGTATATATTTTATCTGGATAGGATGGACTTGACTGTTGTCTTTGAATCTTGGCGGTGATACGTTAGCATGTCTTAATTCATGGAACGTTGCACGTCTTGAAAATATAAACACACAAGATATTTCCTACTTTTGTACTGTAATAACGAACCTTGACGAGCTTTTTTAATTGATTTTGGTGTTAGGTTTCGTAACAATAATTCAGTGAACGGTGCGCTGACTTAGGCTAACAATTTAAGTTACCCAAACTCTCTAAAAGAAAAGGCCTCATCAGACAAGCCAAAAACTGCAACTAAAATTAAGCAAAGGGAACTTTGTCAAGTAGTGCCTTCTGAAGCCATTGGAATTATTGGAACCCAAAAGGTCTCATTTGCTCCGTTAAACAACACTTAAAGTAAGTAAGTAAGTAAGAAGTTTATTACGACGGCTCGAAGTTCATGGTGAACTTGTGTGTGCCGTATAAGGCAGGTACAATATATGGCTCATGATAACAATATGGAGGTAAATATAGAACACATTATTTGTTGACAAGTACTATTTTGAACATAAATCCATAGTAGGAATCAGAAACAAAAATAAACACAATGTAACAGTTTAAGTACAAAACAAAACCAACAAAAAATAATAAAGATCACTAAATGCACATTCCACATTCATGTATATATCTATGTAAATACAACTATATTAATAAAAAAAAAATTTTTTTTTAATTAGACTGAGTGTTTATCATGGGCATTGCTTAATCGATTTATTGATTAAGTAAGAAGTAGTCGAATAGTTTATTTTTAATCTCAGTTATCCCATCAATTTGGAGTAGTTCAATAGGGATTTCATTAAATATAGAAGGAATTTTATATTTGTTTGTTCGTTTGCCATATTGGTTCTTGGCAAAAGGCACTTCATATCGATATGTGGTTTTCCTGAAATAATTATTCATTATTGCTGAGCTTAATTTGTGGTCACAGTTAAAATAGTTTTTCAGAATTACAACGAAATCTCTAAGTTGTTTAATTTTGAGCTTTTTTGTTTTCCTGTATATTTGTTTCGATTTTAAATTTCCATATTCGTTAAAAAGAAATTTTAAGATTCGGTTTTGCAGTTTTTGCAGTCTATTTATGTGGCAGTTAGCAGCAAATCCATATATTTCAATACCATATCTAATCAAGCTTTCAACCCAAGAATAATAGATCATTTTTTTGCTTTTTATGTTAAGAACGTGTCTGATGTGATAGAGACTAGGCATAAGTTTACTTAAATTTTGTGCAATTTTATCGATCTGCCTTTTGTAGGTCCATTGTGAGTCGATTTGGAATCCTAAATAAGTTGCTTCACTTATGTTTTTAATTTTAAAGCCGGTAGTATCACAGTTCCTTGTCGTACAGAATTTAGAGTGAAGGAAAATGTTTTTGACAGAAAACTTCGGAGTGTGCGGGGATTTGATAGTCATACAGACTGTTTTTTCTTCACTGATGAAGACTTCATTTGTTATGAACCAGGAGTTTATTAAGTCAAAATCATGTTGCAACATGGACAAAAGTTTATCATATTCATATTACAAGCAAGGAGGAAAATATCATCTGCGAAAAGAAAAATGTCACAATTTGTAACAATTCTCTCAATATCATTTACGTAGATAAGGAAAAGTAAAGGACCCAGGACTGAACCTTGGGGGACCCCATGTGTAACATTTAGAAAGTCACTGTTTTCCTGGTTTATTCTGGTGCATACCTTGCGATCGCCCATGCAGCTTTTCAGAATATGGAGTATCTTTCCACGTAGCCCAATGCGGTCACATTTACTAAACAGAATATCGTGGTCGATCGTATCGAAGGCTTTCTGTAGGTCAATTAAAATACCACCAGCCAGTTTTCCGTCATTTACTGCCTGAGAAACTATCTCGTTTATGGCTTCAAGTGGGTCACTTGTACTCATTTTACTTTGGAATCCAAATTGCCTAACGGACGACGACGAGTTTTTATTAAGGAATTTAGTAATTTTGTCTGCAAAGACCTTTTCAATTATCCTGTTAATTGTTGGTAGCAGTGAGATTGGACGATAATTGTTCATATCAGATTTGGAACCTTTTTTGAAGATGGGTCTCAGCATCTGGCATTTTAAACGTTGAGGCCATGTTTCCGTGTCAATAATTTTGTTTATGAGTTTAGAAATCAAAATTGCATAGTTGAATTTGCTATTTAAGAAGTGTTCCAATTTGAAGCCATCAATGCCACATGAGTTTTTATTTTTCATATTTGTTAGAATAGAACAAACATCGTCAATAGTCGTGTGAAATATTCCCGTTGTATTAGTATTAGATTTATTCGTTATAATCTTTTCCTGAAGTTTCCTTAATTTGTGTCTGTAGCTATTATTTAATTGTGCGTTATTTTGCTTCAGGATGGCAAAGCGATTTTGGAAGGTTTTTTTCAGTTTTGGGACCTGGTTTGCAAAATTGACGTTAAAATCATTTCTTACTTTTTTTCTTTCAACTTTGTGAAAGGCTTTATTTAAAGACTCGTCAATATTTATTTTTCGACGGCATAGAATTTTGTTCACATTTTCCCACATTTTTTTAGAGTCAGGATGACCCTCATCAAATAGCTTCTGAAAATAACTTTGCTTGGCTTCGTTTATTAATTTATTAACTTCAGTTTTCAGTTTTCTATATTCGTATATTAAACCAAAATTGTTTGCTTTATTTGCGACAATTGATTTCCACAAATTGTTTTTTTCGTTTATTTTATTTATAATATTTGAGCGTATCCAGGGTTTTCTAGCTTTGTTATTTATTTATTTTTTATGATTACTTAGAAATCTATTTTGACTATAAAAATTATTTATAATTTTTTGCACTTCGTCATAGGCTATATTCACATCATCAATTTCGTCCAGAAAACGCCAATCTTATTCATTCATTAGTTTAATAATTTTAGTATCATCAAAAGAATAAGTTTCATTCTTCTCATTTTCCCCATCAGTGTGTTTGTTAACGACGTTTTCAATACTAAGTAGTGTAGGATAATGATCAGATATTTTTTCCCCAGACAAAGCCTGTAGAAGCACGAGAGTTTGATCTAACGGAGATATGATCGATACATGATTCCACCAACTTATTTTTTATAATTTCTTGTCTAGTGGGTATGTTGATTTTTTGAATAAGGCCGAAAGAAGCAAGCAGATTTTCGTAATTTTCGGTGGGGCTTTTGTCGTGTTTAAGCTTAGCTGATCTCAAAATATCAATGTTTATATCACCCAATAAGACCAAATTCTCAATTTTCTTTTCTTCTTTTTTAAGCACTTGTTTTAGTTCATCAGTAAAGAGTTTTTTACTGGTATTTGGTTATTTACCATTTTACTGGTTATTTACTGGTAAACATTGCCACTTATTTCAACAATTAACCTTATGACCATATTTTTTTCGTTTTTTATTGTTGTAAACTCGGCTGCTAAATTCCGTATCAGCCCAGTTCCAACAATGCTCGAATTCTCCAAAAGTGGGCCGGATAAGTGGGCAGGTTAAGTGAGCAGGATAAAAGGGCCGGCCCGGCCACTTATTCTGCCCACTTTTAACTGTTTAGTACCCGGTTCAAACAAGTGTTTTAAAATAAACACTTTTTGACATACTTAAAAAACCTTTTTTTAAACGCTTTTGCTGAAACACGTGCAACAGCGTTTCCTAACAGGATTAATTAGAAAAAAAAACCACTTTATTTTACAGCACCTATTTATTTAATGTACGATTTAATAAAATGCTGAAAACATTTACTAAAATACGGATTTTTCAGTAGTCAAACTTCAGTTCAACTTTCAGTAAAATTTCCCTCAGATAACGCATCACGCCACAATAAATACCATACAACGAATTAGGAGGGTATGGCCCGCCATCGACATGTCTCCATAGCGTCTGCTACAAAATAGCACAGCAAGCAATTCAAAAGAGTCGGTCCAATCAATGGAATGTCCACTGGGACTTGCTCCACATCGGGGCCAGAACAGCGATTACGTTTACTAGGCTTTAAATATGTAAACATTTAGCGCCAAAGCTGTTCAACGTTTCGAATTAACACACTGCCTTGAATTTTGAAGCTGCCACAGTTCATCAGAAGCCACTTGCATAAATATATTACTTATTTCAAACTTGATTTTCGTCAGCATTTTTGTCAAGCAGGCTTATCTGGCAAAGCCATTCATCCCCCTCGTCAAAGAAAAGGTTCGAAATTCTCAGACGAGCAAAACTTAGCTACCATTGTGATAAACGCAGTTTGGAATCCACAACAAAGACCAAGCAGACAACAATGAACACGCACGCAGCACCAACGTGCATCTCTTGAGAAGGCACATTGTTATAAAGTCGCCATGTAATGGAGAATTGAATTTGATCTGAAAGTGCTATTTGAACAAAAAGTATGGTCATAAGAAACTTATAGCCGTACTATTGCTACAACGGTCCACTGATAAGTGGTTTTTGGCCCACTTTTCTTCGACAGATTCCTCGGACTAAAAGAAACATCCTCGGCCTTCGGCCTCGGACGAACTTTCAGTCCCTCGAATCTGGCAAAGAAAAAGTGGGCCAAAAACCACTTATCAGAGGACCATTGTTGCAAAAGTACGGTTATAACTATTACTTATGATCATACTTTCTTCGTTTTCATTGTTTGAAAGGCGTACTATAAACTTCGTATCAGACCGGTTGTAACAGTGCTTTTTCTTCAAAACAAGCATGATTCCCTCTTATCAGAAAGCGTATTGTTTAAAAGTCGCACGAAATCAACTTATCACAAAATCATTGATTAAAAGTCACACGATAACTACTTATCGTGCGACGTTTTAACAATGTTTTTGCTGAATTAAGTTGATTTTGTAGAACCTGTAATGGCGCTGTAATGACGTAGAGCGCTTATTGTTAACGCACTGCGTGGTGTTTTACTGCTGAATTGACTAACACTCATTTCAGTTAATCGACAAACTTATGGTTTATTTGCACTTTTTTGGAACTTGTAATGCTACAGGTGCTACCTATAGTTTAGCTTCTGGTAATCTAATGATCGTATAACATACCACCAGTTGTTCACCTTTTGGACCCGAACAAGCAATACGTTCCTGGACCAAACCGAATACACATTCACTGCCCACGACGGAGAACGTTTAGTATTAACACACTGTCCACAGTTTTGTAGGTGAACTAATTCACTAGTACTCACTTGCGTGAGTCGACGAGCACTTGCACTCAAAATTCACCCTCAACTAGTCGGCTTTCTTGGTTCAGCCACAAGTAGTCCTCGTTTTTAAACAGTTCCAACCGTCTTGGAGTTTCGAAGTGTGAAAGACAACAATAAACAAACATGTGCCTCTAACAGTTAGGTAGTGAACAAGGATTCACGTAAACATTATTAGGTAAATTGTTGTAGCAGCTTGGCAACAACAAAAGAGAACAAAAAGTATGGCCATACGAAACTTATAGCCATACTTTTGCACCAATGGTCCGCTGATAAGTGATTTATCG
>JAHWFP010208229.1:0-18724 GCA_023313725.1 Lithobius niger | reverse complement strand
AAAAAGTTGGACTTTGGGGTCGTCAGTATTTTGTGGACCACCCTGTATATCTGTTTGTCTGTATCCACGATGACTATTGAACGAATTATCAGTTTCATTCTAAATATTTACAATGCTTCTCCGAAACTTAAAAAAACAAGGAAGGTTTTTATTTGTCATCAGTAAAACACAATTTTTATATATTTTTTATATTCTATTCAGTGTTCGTACCGCTTAAAATTCCTACTTTTAAAATTTTCAAGTACTATTACATGTGTGTCTAACAGGACAGAAGACAAATGGACTGAATAAATAGATACAATTGAAAACTAATTTCGTTGTCTTTTGGATTGCCTAAGTGAGAATTCAATTCTCGACCTTTGAGACTACTAGCTAGGTGATGCCCTCAGCCTACACACGACGTGACACATAAAACTACCTTAAAGCCCTGACTTTCAAACTAATAATGGTAGACATTAAATTCCACCAATACACCAAACTTGTGAGTCTTGATACCGAATTTTGTTGCAGTCCTTCCTTATGATGCGATTTGTTTTTGAAACATTCAGAGCAGTTTGCTGAAGAGATAAAGCATGTGTCCTGTTGTGAGGTGATTCTTACAGTTCGGTTAAACATTCCGCTGAGCTCCGGTAAGACTTTATTTTAAGCATTGTTTTCTCCAGATGTAGAAGTCAGCCTTACAATACATGCTACTCTATCGATCGCTACCAAATAAATAATCTCGGATACCTGCAAACCTGTTTGTGGTATGAAGTTCATCTTCGAACCCAGAAATTTCACTGATCATTGTTCTGAGAAAATTGTTCTAAATCAAAACTGTTTTAGTTTCAAACAGACGAATACATAGACACAGGCAGCTATGCAGTTTGTTTACGTAAAGGTCGTTTTGGGGTAAAAAGTATTTTAAATAATGTGTGCGAAACACGGGGGGAGGTGACTGGGGTGAGCAATTTACGGTAAGATGTGTTAAACACCAAATAGTGGGTAGTTTGTATTTAGCTCTTTATCATCAGTATTCTCCCAAAACGTTAAACGAGATATGCAAATAGTCTTTCTAATACTCCAGTTCCCATGCCTAATTGCCTCAAAAGGCTGATCTGGCTAAAAATGTAATCATGGATAATTATTGAGTGTCAATGTGTGCCAACCAAGGAAGTGTGAGAGGCTTTTGGAGGTTTGACGCACTCCCAGCCGAATCCATGGTGCCAAAATAAGAGGGGAACAATTTTGCTATGTAATTCTAATCGGAAATTCCCTCGATTTTTACATGCCACAATAATGTTGACATGAGCACGAGGCATCACTGGGCCTCTTCTTTTCCCGAATAAGCCATGGTTAACTGAGGTTATGCTCGAACATGGGACCTCCGGCATACGAGACAGTCTTTTTAAGTATCTGGGCACCTTTCCACAAGTGTCACAGGCTTTCGGACTCTTTCAGCAGCAAATGGATCTACTCTGGACAATAGCTCGTCTCCCTGTGATGTTCGAAGGTTTCCCAGATCGAATCAATGAGTTTGTTCCTTCCTTTACTAAACTTCAACCTTCTTTTAAAAAAAGTCTTGTAATGTTCAAAGTGAGTCAGTTCATACTCTAGCAGTTGGCATCAGATGATGTAAGGCTCCAAAAATAATTAAAAAATTAAAAAAAAATTACGTGAATATAATAATATTGTTGCCTGGTGAAGTAAACTTACACGGCAAATAAATGGAGTAAAGATTCCAGCCAAGCATCGATATGTTTTAATTCGATATAATTTATAAGCGATAGTAACCGAGCGTGCATTGGGTAAGGCCCTCGTTTATCCGTTTGTAAAACATCTTTGTTAGTAGTAAATCAGTAATACAGTTTCCTTGTATCTCAAATCGTTTGAAATAATCTCGTCTTTGAATATATAACAATCCGTTATCCATACTAACTTTATAGTGATGCAACAATACAATAAAGAGCATGCTCATTTCGCACAAAGCAGCATTTCTCTATACCACATTCATTGTTTAAACAACAATACAATGTTCATTTACTTTTGGACGGGACTTGTTCGTGAAGATGCACGGCTGCAACAATGAAATCATTATTGGACTAAAGGGCCGTGCAGTCTTACTACCTGGGACTTATTATTATTACCTTATTACTCGGTGGGATTAGCTTGGCGAAAGAGCTTGGCGTTTGATATCCCGACTTCCCACGGCCGAAAAGCATGGCGGGAATCCTTAACAAGTTTTGTTTTAGGGTATTAACCTGAGGCCGCTGGCGAATCACTCGATCGACTTCGGCTTTCTTACCGCATTGTTGCCGATCGCCGTTGTCTAACTGATACGAAGACTGCACGCCACGGAAGCCAAAGAAAAAGCAAACATTATTAAACACTCACTTGCCATAACTTTACTTTCTAGTTGTAATGCCTCTTGTGACGCCACTAAAAAAATAATTTCACCATTTAAAAAAAAACTGTTGTACGAACACTTTGGTGGTGTTTAGTCGGAAATATTCGTGCTTCTCATCCGTTATGAAGCTCTCAGTCCTCTTACAACAATACAGAACAACGGTATCACAACAATGAACGAGGACGAGGAGTGCAGGGATCCACGGCGGAGGGCTGGGATTCTGGATCCCAGCGCTCCACGTGGATCCCAGCCCCCGTTTCTGTTAAAATAAACGTGATGGAAACCAACAAATGTAATAAATTTACTGAAACAAATGAAAAATATATAACAGATTAAAAAAAAAACATTCAACAATTCACGTTACTCACAACATTACAACCGCAGCTTTACAAACATTGGTTTCCATTAAATGGCAAAAAGGAATAAAGCAACCGAATGTAATCAATAAAATGGAACAATTTTTAACAACAACACCATCTCAAACGTAAAAAAATCGTTCAAGAATTCATGTTATTATAACATTGCATCCACTTTCAAAATTAAACGTTGCTCTTTCAGTTGCGTGTAGCATTGCGTCTTAACGAATATTCGACACAAACTTTCTTCTGGCTAAACACAACAATGTATTCCACTCGTGCCCACTTACACTCAGGGGGGTCTATTTCGAGCTTTTTGCATATTGCTTTCCCATAGGCTGCTGATTTTACTGCCTCTGCTGACGTCACAATGCAGCTCAACAGCTTACGCACATGCGCAAAAGTCAAACTGGAGCGGCCTAACTAGGCTCTGGTGTTCCTGCCTCCTGTGACGTCACGTAATGAGCTTGAAGTGACCAACCTTACTATTATACTATCGTTCTACCAATCTTGCTTGCGCTCAACAATGTACGTAGGACTGATGGCTTCAAAACGGGTGAGAAGAAGGATATTGCCCGCTTTCCTCATGCTGGAATCCAACACTGGCTCGGGTGCTGCGCGCCCTCGACATTGTTAGATCCCATCACTCGGAAAGTGGGAGATATCTTATACTATCCGCCTATTTGGTGCTTACAGTAAACTTTAATCGTTTACCATTGTTACTAGAATTCACACTATACGTCAGTTCCTCTTTTGATGCTACTTCGAAAATAATTTTACCATTTAAAAAAAAAGTTTTGTGCAAACAGTTTGGGGTTGTTTCGTCGGATATATTCTTTTTAACTACTTCTAACGTGGACTTTTACGTGGTAAATTTGTTGCTAGAAGATGGCGGGATTGTAATGGCGGGATTGTATCAAGCACCTTGCTAGCTTTTTTATCCATTTCGACCGTTGAGCGTAAGTTATCTTCCAACGCATCACTACGATGTCCTGTGTGCTCACATATACTCTTCATGTCTAAGCCTGCATGCGTTACCCATTTCTGTCGCAGTGGTTACTCGCAAACCATGATTAGTTACAACACAATCAGTTGTATCAATTGCTGCTTGCTTAAAAATGTTACGCAACATGCATCCCAACGTGTTTGCTCCAATTGGTGCTTTTGAGAATTTCGGAGCTTTATTGCATGAGTTCAGCAAAGGACGACTATTCAATGATGTTACTTGCCCTTGAACGGTGATGGGGCAGTTCGGAATTAACGAACAGAGAGCTTTTCTCTGTTTTTGGAGGAAAGGGCAGTTTCTTATTTCCTTTGTTTGCGTAAGTAGAACTTCGAAATCGAGCAACAATTATCATCACGATCGTTGTTAAAACGATGCTGAATAAATCCCGTATTCACATGGCAGCAACAATGCTCAACAATTGTTGCATTCTTATCCTGCATACTTATTTTGAACTCTTATTCAACGCATTTACTTTGTACCCTTTTAGAATTCTTAAAGTATGACCATCATCATAAAGTAAAATGCTACTTTGAATTGATACTGTGGATTTCCCAGCAGTGATACACTCCAAATCTAAAAAATTAACCTTCTTTAACAACTGCATATGGTTGGCATTTTTGTTCGATTCCGAAGTGCTCCTTCAGCGAACAAGAGAAAGACGATTTTGCTCCATCAGACTACAACTAAACTTTAGTATCAATAACCCACGTGTAATGTCAGTGCAAAGCATATTGTTAAAGCATCATTGCTCAGTGGAACAGACTGTTGCTTGATTCCGAGCTTCCCCTTTAATAAACAAAGAAAATGAGAAATTGCCCCGTCAGTCCACAGCGAAATTATTGTAACAAATGCGAGGCATGAAACGACATATGTAAAGCTCACTGTTAAAGCATTGTTGCTAGATTTTTGTTTGTGCTTTCGAAAAATACGGAAATGAGAACTTCTCCCGCCATCCGACATTTCCGTTTGGCACTTTTACACGAAACGAATATAATGGGCCAAAGTAAGTGATTTAATGCATGCTTTTGGTAGAGCGACGTCCTCGGAATAGTAGAACCAACTAGTACAAAGTAAGGAGGTGGATTTAAGGCTCAGGTAGAGTGCTGCTAATTTAAGGAGCCCTCCCCTCATTGCTAAGCTCCGTGAAGGAGACGTGATTGCTCGCGATACAATGTACCACAACTGGTGCTTAGCATGCCTATATAACAAAGTTAGGCCATTGCAACCGTCGATGATATAGATTGAGAGTGATACTCAAACAATGGGCGTGCATTCTCAAATTTAATTCTATACATTGAACTTAGCATAACTACTACGTTTGGCGAAATCTTTCTTATGTCCGACCCGGTGAAACGTCACACCCAAATACTGCACCAACTTGGTATTGAGATTAGCAGCAGAGTTAACAGCACTCATGTGGAAACTGGAATACGCAAAAATCTTCCAAACATGGTAACACACATGGAAGGACGAGAAGCGTACCTTGTATATGATGAAGATGTCAAATTCGCTAATCGATACAAGAAAAGGGTATTGGTATATGCAAAAACGGCCAATTTCAGATTTTACAATTGTTTTTACACGGTTTTGGGAGTGCTATATGTAGCGCCGGCACACACACGGCCAGCATCAGCAAATTTTGGAAAGACGAGCGAGAGTGATTGGAAATTTGATATTAAGTTCAGTGAGAGTTGAGACATGAAAACATTTACTTAATTGAACTTTTGATTTTTGTTCTTTTTAATACGATATAATTGTGTTAAGGTTAGTTTAAGTTTGACTTAAAGTTAGTTAGGAAATGGAAAATTATTGGTCACGCTAATTAGGTTTCTGGTGAAACAACCAACGGTGTTGCTTTGAGGTCAAGCTGGAATTTTCCTTGTTCCTAGATTTTGGAGATGCGCTTTCGGGTTGGAAGAGAGACTGCGAGACCACAATGTTTGTAGATGCAGTTTGAACGTGCTCTTCCCTGCTTCAAACAGCGTCCACCAAACGTAAAACTGACCGTTCTGCTGCTAATTTAGAAGGTTATAACGACTGTCGCAGAAATTACACAGTAGCTTTGAAAGAATTACAGCGCAGCGAGGAACAATCTATTTTAGCTGAAGAGAATTTGGCTTCACTGTTCTGATTCTTTCGCCATGAAACTGGAATATCCAGAACTATTCCACCTTTGAAACAAGGCGGTAACTATATTACGATGCACAGGCCAAGGCAAATATGCTAAATACTACATTTGCTAGCAATAGTGTATCGGATAACAACCTGATGCCTCCGTTAGCTTATGATCGTGAACCAGGATGTAAGTCCTGTACCTGGTTGTCTTTACTCCGGAGGCTGTTTTGTCTGCTCTTGCAGCCCTCAAGCCTATCCATGCTGTGGGACCCGAGGAGTTCTCAGCGTCTGTCTATAAAGAAATCCGTTATGAAGTTTGCAAGCCTTTAGCTTTAGCTTATGATGATCCTCAGAACTACAGACCTGTTGCTCTTACCGTTGTTCCTTGTAAAGTTATGGAGAGAATGATCCGGAACCAAATGTTGTTCTACACTAATGAATACAGATTGATCAGAGACGATCAATTTAGTTTTATGCCTGGCCGTTCTTCTACTCATCAGCTTTTACTTGCTTTGGGCAGATTGACAGAAGCCGTGGACGTTGGTGCACCATCTGATGAAATTCTTTTTGACTTTAAAGAGACTTTCGAGTCGGTTGTGCATAGTAAGCTTCTCTTGAATCTTAAACTGTATGGGTTCAATTGACCTTGCAAGGGTCGGTTTTAGGCCCACCGTTATTTCTCTTGTTCATACCGAATTTGGCCCCGAAGTTTGGTGATGTAAAAATGCCTATGTTTGCTGACGATTTCAAGTTATATGGTAATATAAATAGCAATATGGATCATGACGCACTGCCGAGTGCAGTCAGTTATTTAAATAACTAGTCGGATATGTGGCAACTCTCCATTAATACCGAAAAATGTAAAGTCTTACCTCTCGGAAATAGTTTTAGAAACACTGAATACGTGTTGTGAGCATCAATTCTTGAATGCATATACGAAACAAAAGATTTCGGCATTCATTTAACTATGAATTTAAAAATTCTCCACACATTGTAACATTCTTGCGCCAAAGCCAAAAGGGTTGGCTATATGATAAAAAAAATGTTTCATTTCAGGAGATAAAACTACACTAGTAAAAGCCTATAAGGCATATGTGAGACCCATTGTGGAATATGCATAGCAAGTATCGCCCCCCCCCCCCCCACTTAGTCAAAGATATAAATACTTTTGAATCTGTACAATGCACCTTTACTAAATCCTTGCCAGGTATGCAAGGTTTATCATATCAGCAGCGCCTGGCCCACTTAGGGCTCGAATTAACTCGAATTAACTCGAGGCTTCGTGCTGACCTCTCACTGACCATCTCAATTCTTAGAGGCATGACTGATACCGACTCTCATGTGTTCTTCCCGGTTCGTGGAAACAGTTTTATCAGAGGACACCGTCTTACTCAAACCGAGTAGTAAAACTTTAGAATAATCTTCCTTCGGGGCTGGTTGGATCGGCGAGTCTCACCTAATTTCAAAGGGACCTAAAATGTACGACCTTTCAGAATTCATGCAGTGTTTTTTGATTATTTTTAGATTTTATGTTTAATGTATTATACATTTTATATATTCTATGTATATCTTTATAGACGTTCTTTTTACTCTTCAAATTGTGACCATTATTAGTGGTGGCATGCTAGCCCTTCTGGTAATCCTATTTTTACTTTTGTGCACTAAAATATCCTTTTACTTTTACTTACTTTAGTTTTTGGCATGGGTTGCAACCTTTTTGGCTGGCCGCACTCAGAGAGTTGTAGTTGGTAATTCTATTACTGCCCCAGTTAATATTGTCTGTGGGGTCCCACAAGGTTCTGTGCTTGGCCCTTTTTTTGTTTATGCGTTTTCTTAATGACCTTTCTTGCAAACCTCTCAATGAGGAGCAATAAAAATTTGCCGATGATCTCTAACTTCACTCTGCCATCATTAACATGCAGAACAACTTCCTGATCCTACCTGAAATTGACTTTTTTTCCTGCTGGGCTAAAAACTGGCAATAACCCGTCTCCTTCACTAAATGTATATAAACTTCGACGTTGGAAACCAAAATACGATGTGTACTTACGTAATGGATAGCGTTCCTCTTCCTCAAGTTAATTTGGTAAAGGATCTTGGTGTTTGGTTTGACTCGGGGTTAAAATCAACTGTCCCGTGCGGACACGTGGTATCGAATGCTAATCGTCGTTTGGCTGTCATCCTTAGAATTTTTACGTCTGGCTGTCTGGATACTATGGGCCTACAAAATCTATGTTCGGCCATTGTTAGAGTATACTATCCCAGTCTGGTCACCACACCTTCTTAAGGATATCGATCACCTTGAATTTATCCAGCAACTCTTAACCAATCATTGCCAGGCTTGGGGCATGCTGCCTACTTCACCCCCCCCCCCCCCAACCAGCACAAAATATGAATAAATGACCGTATTATGTTTATGATGGTGGTTTTTCTATTTTACTGTTTTATTTTTTCTGGCCACTGCAACTCGCATATCCTGTGCCGAATCTCTGTGCTTATCCCCTACCCCTCCTCAAAAAATAAAATAACTGAAAAGAATGTTTCAAAGGCGAAAAGATAAACTGGGATTTTTGAATTATTACTATATGTAATTTCTGCAGTGTAAATATCTGTAACAAAAAAATGTAATGCATCGATTTCTTCGTTAAATTGCATAAAATGATTTTAACACTCAGTGTGAAATTATGAAATCAAAAACTCAACCCTAATCACAGCAAACACAAGCGGCTACAGTGACTGCCTAGTCGCACCGGTCTTCTTTAGAGTTCCTCCACTTCCAATGTTGAGGCGCACACCTCTATCATGCACTACAACAGCTATCTGTATTATACTAATCTAAAAGCAGTAGCCATCACCATTGCCGGTTAAAAATGTGTTAGTTTTTTTTACCTATTTTACATTTTAGGCGTAATTGTCAGCTTTTAGGTCTAATTTTAACCAGCAGTTTTAATTTCGTAAGTAGCAGCTAACGGAGATATGGATTGTATAGTAAGCCTATTCATTTTTACAACACGGAGCGCCGTCAGGCACACAGTAGTAGGGAAGTAACGAGAGAGACGCTGTTGATGAAGCCAACAGCGAATCGTGGTAACTTGACGTTGCCATGGTAACATGATTTTAGGCCTAATTTTCATTTTCAGGCATAATTTAAAAAATGCAGTTTTAATTTCGTAAGTAGCAGATAGGCCTAATGGATAATCTGGTTCGACGGTAAGCCTAGTCATTCATGCAACAATGAGACGAGACTATTTTAAACGAAGCTGAAATCCATTTGTTTTTATTGAGTATTTTAATTTAGGATTTTAATTTGACGATCAAATGTTATTATTTAATTTAGTTACATCGAAGAAGTTTATTAGCTATGAGGAAGTAACGATGTTTTAATTTGTCATGTTATTTAACTAACTTCTCACATTGAATCTAACGTTGTAAACAATGGTCGTCAATATCTGGTACCGTTGCGAAGTTGAAAAAAGCGACGGACGAACGGTCAAAGTCGTTCCAATAGTCTTCTCAGCCGGTACTAAGACTGATATAAACAGGAGCTTTAGCCCAGTCTTACTGGGCATTCTCAACTGCTACCACATTCAAACTTGGCAAACCATACAGAGTAGCCTCCCATGCAGAGCAACCTCCCCTGCAGCCAAGCGCTTCACACACCAATATTCCCTTCATACCTGGTGCAACACCGTCAAACCCCAGGCAATCAAATAAATAAATATTCAAACAATTAAATATTCCCAATAAACTAAATAATTAATAAATAAATAAAACTTTATAACTGTAAATACATAAATAAATAAATAAATAATATCTAACTGTTAAACTGAATTAACTAAACAAGGGCAATTCACAAAGTGCAAAATAAACCAATAACCAATATATTGGTGTGTGAGGTCCTTCGGCTGCTGGGAGGCTGCTCTGCATGGATTGTTGTTGCTTTGCAACAGTGGGAGGAGCCAAGTTTGAAAGTGGTAGCAGTTGAGAATGCCCAGTAAAACTGGCTAAAGTTCCTGTTTTTATCAGTTTTTTTGCTGTGGTTAGGCTTGAGTTTTTGAGAAAATGATTTCGCTATCCGTTTTGTGTTTCGAAGTGTAAAAGCTATATTTATGTGAGGAATGGCTATAAAACGCATGTTTCGACAAACTATAAACTAGTTTCCCAGTGTCACATTTTACCGATACAATTATAAATTAATATTTAATAAATAAACGCCCATCGTTGCATGGTGTCTGCTAATCTAGGAACTACTGAGTAGTGAATACTGCATATTTACTTAAGTTTTTCGCAAGGTTTTTGAAATAAAAAAAAACGTTCTATTTTCAAACAGAAACAACTGCAGTTGACAAGTTTATATGCAGAACGATTTAACTTACTAGTTTTGCGGCAGAATGGAATAGAATGTTGTGTGCTGAATAAGGGTTACAACAATGGTATAAAATTGGTATTGTTGTAGCCTACTAAACAATACTTCCTTTCGAATGTTATTGTTGGCTGCTGCAGCACTTTCCACCCATCCTACCTATTTTGGTGAATAGAGCTGCCCTATTGTAGCTCCATTTCATATTTTTGATGACTGTATTACGCTTAACATTAACACATAAACAATAAAGATTTATTTTTTTCGATGGTAACAGCTCAAATGCTTCATATCAACCAAAATGTCGTTCCAAAGGAAAAAGTGAATAGAACACGTTTTGTAGGAAATGTTATGTACTTTAATTTTGTTGAGAGTCAATTTTGTCGTAGGAGTAACGAGAAACGAGATATATGCGAAAAACAACAACCGGAAGCAATTTTTCCAAGATGGCGGCAAATTTAGACCTCTTCCGCCACTTATACTTTTCTAGACGTTAGTATATTGTTCAGCATGTCTTTCTGGGTCAGAAACAGTAAAATTTACAAGTACTTCTAGGTAAAAGTGTAAATTGACTAACCTAACGAGGGTGGCCCCTTAACTGCCAGTGGGCGATGGGTCTTTTTGCTGTCAGTCCGCCCCTGGGCCAAAACAAAATAATTTCCTTTTTACTTAAGTAGATTTAAAATCTGTAAGTTAAATGCAGTTGCTTGTTACAGTATGATGTTTTTCCTCAGGGATAGGTGGAGAGGGCCAAGGTAACGTTACACTTGAATAGGGTTTAATGACGTGGGACACTATTTGCTTAATACAATGGAACACATCTAGGAATGTCCATTAAATGAGTAAGTACGTTTTAGATTGAGGAAACCGCAAGGGATTTTTTTCAACGTTCAGGGACGACCACAGACAACAATGGATAAAAAACGTAATGAAGGAGTTAAATTTAGACATGGAAATAAACACTTAACTTTGAGAACACCAAACAAACAGAGAAAGGTATGTAGAAATAAAACAAAGTAAAACAGGGGAAATTATTTAAACTGACGTAGGACGCCAAGTGTGAAAACGAAAAAAAACGAACACGCAAAATGAAACAATTGGCAGTGGCTACGGGAAGAAAAGAAGAGTACATTAAAATGTCTGTTTTAAAATAATTTGTTAAAGGGTCATGCATGAGTGATACTACTTAAAAAATTTGATGCAATAGAGGATAAAAAAGAAAATAAATCAGAACAATCAGGGGAAGAAAGTAAATTGAGTAAAACGGAGAAAAACAAGGATACGTTTTCTGGGTTCCCAGTGACAGCGGCAGGTTTTGATTGGTGTGGAGTTTGTGACCGTATGTGATTCGGACAGATTAGGCCCATTATATGACTATTTCATGATGGCCAAATTGATTTGGTCGACAGTCTGGTCGTTTGTTTTTCTAAATATATGGCTTTGCCACCAGTGTGTTGGCAGTAGAGAGAATTTTATGAGTTGTTGGCAGTTGGAAGGACCCTAGGGGATTCAGTAGTCAAATTAAAGGGGTAAGAAGAGAACGATGAACAAGTTGTAGACATAAATACGAAGAGGTACGTTTAGTACGAAATTTAAGAAGTTTTAAGAAATTTTAAAGAGATTAAAAAAGTTTTAGGGGATTTGTTTAAATTGACTTTTGAGCATTTGTTTTAAATGACGGATGTGTTTTAAAAATACGACTTCGTTCTTAAAGAGATGGTTGAACTTAGGAAGTAAGAATGAGTAAGGAAGACATTTAATCAGAATACAGAGAATAAATCGCGAAGATAAATGATAACGGGATTTTGGGCAGTGTGTCTACCTTCACAGGAGTGCATGAAAGCTGGATTGGTATTACTTTCAATCAGAAACAAGGGAAATTTAGTCAGTCAGAGTTGCCTTCGCACAGAACTTGAAAACGAGTTTCACGTATCTTAGTAATTTAAGATGAATATATGCAATGCTTGAGCGCTTTTAATATCGAGAACTGCCTACCTGAGAGACCTGCATCGACCAATGTTATTTATTAATAAAAGAAGAGAAGTTAAGGAAGAGTTAAAGGAAATAAAGCAGATATTATGTGGACTTAAAGCAAGTCTTAACGGAAGTTTTAATGAAAACTCAAGAATTTTTAGGAAGAATTTTAAAGTCGAGCTAAAGAGGATATACAGTGGATTTAAAAAGAAGATTTAAGGTAAAGTACAAGAAAGGAATTTTTCTGGAGAGTTCAGGTATTTTTTCTTTAGAACATAGTGTATGTAACAAAGGTTTGTTCTTCAAACAATAGCAATGATAATATTTTTCTGTACGAAGGTGTCGCATGAAAGTGACACAAACTTCCTTCCAGGATCATACGCCTCCCCTCCGCAGCGTGGGTGTGAATCCATGCTGACATGGGGAACCAGTTGATCCTGACAACCTGGAGCTGAGTGTGGTTTCGTGTCTCACGGGCTTCAATTAGATATCCGTAGGATGTATCCGAGTCGTTGTGAGGTCCTGGATAAGCAGTGTTGTAGTAGTTAAATTGTAAAAAAAAATCTTGGTTGGTCTCGGTAGTTATTTATTAAAGATTGTGGTAACTGGGATACATTGTCGGGTCCACCTCTTCCTATTTTCATGTTCTTTCTCCCTTGTTTCAAGTTGGGTGATGAAGACTGACATAACATTGACCTCTTAACCTTGGGACTGATTCATAACGGGAATGCGATTGTCACATTATCTTACGTTTGCACAAGTCGATGTCCAAGTTTATATCTTGCTACAGGAGACTGTATTCCAGGAATTGAAGGAGTGGTGTGCAATGTTGCCATATCCAAAGGAAAAAACTTTAGTGTTACACCTAACCAAAATGACTCTGGCTAGTTGCTCCCTTGATCTTAACTTGCTCAACTTCTCTACACCTCTCTTGCACAGACAGAGCATAACGAATACAGGAAAATGGAGCCAATCAGGGAAAATACGTAATCACCAGAGAGAAAAAATATTTGAACAGCAAGGGCAAAAGATGAACAATTAACGCAACAATGAAAGGAATATAAAGAGGGAATTGTCGAACAATGTCTCGGTACAACATGACTGAAGACTTTAACCGATAAGAACCAGTAGAATATTGTTACAACAAGCGATTGTTACAAAATAAATGAGGGTCAGAAAGACACTAGTCAGCATCCAACAAGTTTCACTTATTTTAGGTAACACAAGAGCACTGAACGACTGGCTCACACAGATAGGTGTAGGTAAGAGGGAGTTAAACGTGAAGGGAGTACAGGGGCTTAGCCACAACATCCCACAATTAGTCCAGGGGACAGCCATCCTGGTGTATGCAAATTTGAGTATGCAAAATTTATTTGCATACACAAGTTGCATATGGAAGTGTTGTTAAAAAAAGTTGGATGATCGTCCCCCCCCACGTTTTCGAGTTGGGGGGGGGGGGCACATTAACCCTGCATCTTTAATGTTAAAATACGATATCTCAGCTTCTATGGGTCCAATATGGTTCAATTTTTTTTTTAATTTAAAGCTGATTGAAAGAGGAATTTACAATGTCCTATGACTTATGACAACCCGGAATTTTCCCCAGTATACGGGAAATAGCTTAAAGGCCGGTTGACACCAAATTAGCATTGCAGCATCTAGGCCTATCAACTCAAAACGTGGGGGGTGGGGCATGATCACCCAATTTTTTTTAACAACCCTTTCCTTATGCAACTTACGTATGCAAACAAATTTTGCATACTCAAATTTGCGTACACCAGCATGGCTGGTCCCAGGACTACATCCCCCTCCTTCCTCGACAAAGGTGTAAAGGGAGAGTAAGAAAAACACATGTATAATAATTATTAAACGTGATTATGGTTGTATCACATAATTGTGTCACAAAATAGTCAGTTTTAAATACATATATATATTAAACAGATTAGTAATGTTACAGTGAAGCAATAAATCGTGTTATCAAATAAATTCGGCATTTAACCTAAAATACAACTCAATTCATTTAAGCTTAAGCTCAACAAGTAGTTTAACATTAAAATGTTAGTAGCCTACAGGGACTGATTGTGTAAATAAAATAAATGGTTAAATAGCATGGTTTGTCATCACATGTCTAAAGAACATATCATGGAATCGAGGTAATCTGAAACCCTTGGTCCGGCCTGATCTTTAAGTTCTACTATAAGTTTACTGGCCACCTGATTTCCTCTGGCAGTAATTTTTTTCTAAAAGGTTTACTAATGCTACTTTCACCACTTGCAGAGGAGTGGGACTTAACAGGGCTTATCTTAGTAGTCCCTCCAATTAATGAATGACATGACATAATAGGAGTACTAACACTTGACACTTCCATTAAGGATGTACAAGATCTGCTGTCCTCATCCAAGGTGGGTGTGTCTGAGTTAGTATTGCTGGCGGACATTAATGGATGGCCCTACACTTACGTTACTAACCATGTGAGTGGAGGTACAGTTCCGGTAAATAAAAAACGCCTTCGTTATACGGAAGAAGTTGCAGGATTAATGTGTGTGACTCTGAACGAAAATGTTGATATCTCGAAAACTACTGAACAGAATTGAATGAAACAAAAACTGGGTTGCTTATTATGCTATCAGGTATATTTCTATACATATTACATGTAATGGTAAGCAGCCAAATATAATTGGCCGAGCGAGCAGCACGACTTGATAACTAATAATATATCTTATACATTACTGGATAGAATTGAATAAAAAAAAAACTGGATTATTTGCTATATTTCTATACGTATGACATGCAATATTCAGCAGAAAAAAATATAATATGCAATTCAGTCTTTGTTTCATGAAAATCCTTCCACTGGTTTACGAGATATCATTAGATACTAAGTTTTTCTCGCTCGTCCAATTATTTCCAGTCAGTTAACGTAGTATTTAATAAGGGTAGAAATACAGTAGACAATCTAATAAGTAGTTCAGTTTTTGTTTCATGAAAATCCGTCAAGTAGTTTTCGAGATAACAGATTTTCTCCATGGTTGTTGTTACGACCCTCGATATAACGAAAAAGGGCATTTTTTTTTACTGGAACTGTGCATTTAAACGTTGTTGCGTAATCTGACTTGATGAACAGTCAGTAGAAAAATTATTATCACTACTACACCGTTCTAAACCGAGTGTTTGAGCAACGGGAAACCCACGAGTAGGCCGATATTAGTAATCTATTCCATTCTGTTTCTCGACAAATTTTAAATCTGACGAGACAGAAATCTCACCAATTGGAGGACAGAATACCTCGTAGCCCTGTCTGTCTTGGTCGTACTCCAAGTAAATTCCGGGTGCACTCGTAGGAGCAAACTTATTGAGATGAATAATAGGATGTTGGAAGGCATATGCCAGACAACTAAATTGTCTCACTCATCTCGCATGAGGAAGATGCCCTGTCTGTTGCTGATGGCGATCATCCTGGAAGATTAGTCGTTGTGAAGAATAGTTGCCTTCAAGCATGCATGATCTCCAGAAGGCTTCCAGTAAGTTAGCATCCTCTAAGCGAGCTTGAGCATTTATTCATAAGGGTTAAATTTGCACTTTCAGATATTCCATTTTGCTATGGCATTCGAGGGAGAAGGGATGCAGCTGTGTACCGTTCCATTGTTTAAAAGAAATGATACAAATGACTAGCCTTATACATTAAGGCTCCATCGCTTACCAATCTACAAAGCACCTGGCCAGTTTCAGTCTGACGCCAACGTAATTCTCCATGCGTCAGGGATTTGTGCTTTAAACTGGAGGACACGTGAAAAGAATTGGCACGTTCCTATGTCTACGATAACTAACAATACGGTGCCTGCCTCTAGGGAAGGTACATGACTGATGATGCACTCATCTACCGACCAAGTATGCATGCATGATAATAAAACACGTACGCCCCTAGCAGGTTGGCTGTTCTTACACATTTTGACTCTAAGACACACATCACAGCTAGGATAAACTTTCCCACTGAGCTCGGGTCCCAGCTGAGTTCCTATATTGAGCTTATGTATCAGTCTTTCCATGGAAGCATGTCGCATGTGTCTATGAAATAAGTTTATGTTGATTACATTATAAACAGGGTTCTCCTAGGTCGAGACAATGGTTCTGTGATCTGGTAATTCTGTCTTCCCACAAGATGAAATCAAATTACCATTCCTCTCCATGACTCACGAATCAAATGGTTACCAATTGCTACGTTCACTTTAACCTCCCAACCCACCCCAAATTATGGGTGGGGGGGGGGGGAGTTGAAGGAACCGGAGGACATATAAACACATTTGCATACCATGCTACTCAGGTAGTTCATCTACTCTACAAGCACATGGAACCGAATGTGTTGAGGAAGAAAATTCACAAGGCATTTAACTTAAATTTCCAATCTGTGATGACAATTGACTAACGTCTAACGTCGAATTACATGAGAGTGGTTCTGGGTGAACCACCCTCGGTACAGGGCTGTGTCTTCACTGTAACTACAAAATGAGGGTTCTTTATATGGGTCACACGGAGGATATGCTGGTATTGGAGAACCAGTATTTATAGTAACATCCTGCAAATATTTACACATAGTTTCCTCTGGTTGCGGGCTACACTGGGTAAAAACTCTAGGAATGGTTGGGTTAGTTGGATACCCGAAAATTGTGTTTGTTATTCTCTGTTCATAAACATCATCTAATTCACGTTGAATGGTACCACCATATATTTCAAAGGTTTCATCAATACAGAGTGGTATGGAAAATATATTATTAGATCTTTCCCCTCACATTACTAGCTTCAGGGAGTTGTAGTTTTGTTTTATATAATCGCCTTGGGTACAGAAATTTGTATTTAAATCTGAAGCTAACAAAAGTGACGCTGATAATACGTTTTTGCAACGTTTGGCATTTTGACAATGTTATGTAGAACTATATATGCTGACTTAAGCGTTGCCACCTGCAGTCATAACCAGTGACACGGAGGTCACCAATCAAAACGCCAAAATTGCTAAAATAATTGGAGGCCACAGCTACCTTAACTCGTGGACATTTGAACATGTAATACATTCCATGTAAATGGACTAGTGGAAAATGCTAAATAAGTTCGCATGAATAGAGACTTTTCTGCCTTGCTTGTGCATGGACGAGTGTAAATAACATTGTATTTTTCCGGAGCACTCCTGTAGAGAGGCTCACGATGTCACTTGTTAGTAGTGAAACATTTAATTTATTTTATTTATTTATTTATCAGTCCCACAGGCAAAAATCGCTGACTGTTTGGATCTTGTTGCATTACGATCTATACGAGCTGCTATTAACTTTCCTCGACCAACTTGCGCACTTGGTAAAGTCATCAGTCAACAACTCATCATAAAATAAGACTTCGGACCCCAGCTCGATTCTGGCTACTGCCTGAGCACATGAAAAAAATTTGCTTCGCAAAAAGAAAAAATCCCAACTGAGAAAAATTAAAGGTCAACTAAGCTCCAATGAGCCAGTCTAGTTGGTGGCAAAACAAGAGGCGGTGGTGCAGAAGCTTGTCCAGAACGAGCTGGGCAACAGCCGCTAGCGTCGAGTGTCCTGTCCATGTGATGCTAACAAGTATGTCCGTTTTAGCTTATTTGGCGCGTTGTAGGAGGAGGTGGACAAAGGAAGTGTGTTGATGGCTTGTCTTAACAGGCCATGCTTGTGTAGTGTTGTGCTTCTACCTTCCCCTGTCACCGGCGTGGTTCCGGCACAGGGGGGTGAAGGGTGGCAGAAGGTTACACCTTGAATTATTTCGAATTGAATCTGGTCTGTACGTGTTGTATTAGAATTTTGCATCATTTAATACACTTAGGTATTATGGTGCAATGTCCTTTATTAGTTTCTTGTGGAAGGGTTTATTTACTGTCCATAATTGTTTTCATTGCGACAATGATGACAAATCATCTGTGTCTCTCGTTTTCCTCGTACGAATGATCGTAAATGGGTTCATGATTTATTTAAGATATTGCTCTAAAGTTATGCCAGGTCTGGCTTATCATTAAACAATTAATTGTCCCTAATTGTTTTTAAACATTGAGAACCTTTTTATAAGTAAGTAATTGATTCTTACTTAGACACCACAAGGAAAAGCTTTATTTTTCCTTGTGGTGTCAAGATTTACTCTTTTGGGAAGATAAATTAGAAACAAACAGTTACGAAATACTTCGTGACCTTTGCTACCAAACACAAAACATAAACATTGCCATAGAGTCATTCATTGGCAGGCAAATTCAACAAGCGTAAAAATTAGGAAAAGTATGATTGCGTATAATTGGCGAAGAACAGGATCATCCAGACAGTCGTGCCAGACAACCCTCCAGGTGGTCAATGATTCCCCGGTTGAGCAGAAAAGAAAAATTAGAAAAATTTGTGTTACGGTAACATTTTTTTAGCATGTCAATGACCGTTTTTTTTAAATATTTTTAACCATTTAGGCTCCAAAAATCACCAGTTGTTCCCATTAAAATTTCAGTAACTTTACTCCCTGTCGAAAGAGTAACT
>JAHWFP010208228.1:17604-49280 GCA_023313725.1 Lithobius niger | reverse complement strand
CCCATACACTGCCCTTGCACTAATCAGACCTAATCCAGCCAAATTAACAAGTGACTTGCTTTGTGTTGAGATTAGGAATGTGTTTGAATAGGGTCAATTAATATTTATCATCAGATTGCGGTGTATATGTGATCAGTCAGCAAGCTGCTCACGGGGGGGGGGGGGGGCGTCTTTTGGTAGCACTGCTTTGTGCTTTACAAATAACAGTGCAAACATTGCTTGGCGAACATTGTTGTTAAGCGATCATAAATGAGGTTTGAATTTAAAAATTATGTTAGGTTCCCTACGAAAAGGACTTGAAATGAAATCAGTGATGTCACTGTGGTGTCCAGAGATTAAAAGTAACGCCTGTTAGAGGCATGTAACTTTTTCATTCGGTGTTTCACCATTCTGTAGGACAATTCGGAGTTGTTTGTATAGCTTGCGCTCAAAGGTAATCCCGATATTGATATAGTGTAACTAAAAGATAGATGATTGCACTCGTATAAACACAAATATATTACGTAATAAAATATTCAACCTGCAACCAACTCGCATAGTTTTGAAACAAGTCCTGCAAGTGAAATGTTTACATAATATTAAAGGATGTGTTTCCAAGGAGAAGAGGCTTACACAGTAATATTTTTAAACTAGAGGAGGAACAAACTAAAATAACTTGAAAGATCCAGGTTTCTTACTAGGGAGATCTCATGTATCGGTCGATGAGAGCACTAAACCGATTGGTTCTGCATTCGACTTCAACTGTATCTGTGCAGTAATGCATGTTTGTGGTTCCCTGCCCCTCGCCCACTTTGTTATAATTTGTTTTTCGTATGTTCTAACTTGAATTTCCACGTTTGTCCTGCATTAAAATGTGCGTAGTAGGCTTCAACACTAATAAAGCAGTTTAAATTGTGGTAAATAACAATCCACCTGGTAAAAAGGTTACATGTAGCAGAAAGTCCTCATTAAAACTGGCCTTATAGGAAAGCTAGGCTGAAAGCTAGACTAGAGTCCAGTTGGAGATGTCTTTCTTTCTCAAATTACTTCACGTTACACAAGCAACAACAGCGAGTAGCTTGTTTCCTTGCAAGGCCCATCTTATTGCCGACTGTATACTACACTTTACCAGTTAAATTGCGATGTACTTGAAAGGACGTAAGTGGCTTTAACGCAACTCATTCCTAGTAAAACTAAATCTAGATCACAACAAGGTTACAAGGAAGGAAGGAGTGTGAACAGGAAAAGACTTTTATCAGTCACTTGACTCGTCGGCATGACTTCCAGTTCCAACTGACGAACGAGTGTCGCCACTTGAAGCCTTCCGCCGAGGAACTGCCACATCGACGATTAAGTTGGAACAAAGGGGCATGTGTCCAACTGGAGGGAAAGAGTTGAGGTCTACCAGATCCAGTCATTCCCGGTTAGTTGGTTGGTTTCCCTTTCCTGATTGACTACTGACTGACTTGCTTGGTCTGTCTCCTCAACAGCTGGGTCGGGTTGTAGTGGCACGTGCCAGCCTTGGGGAGCCTGTACGCCATCTGGCACAAGGGTGTAGTCCGGGGTGCAAGGAGGACGAGCGGTGCACTCACAGCCACGCCTACCTCCACCGCCATTCATTAACCGGGGGGGGAGGTTTCGGTTTTGCGTCTTGCAACAGCTACTGGATCTTTTACTTATTTCTGGATGCTGACGAGTTGACGTTGTTTAGCGCTCCCTCTACCCGGAAAAAACAAGACGACAAGACGAGGTTTGATGAGTGGGAAATAAATACAGATGCAAACCTATTTCCGTTGCTTTTTGGACTTAAAATTGTCGGACTGCCTGGTCGGGAATTGGACCCTCGACCTTTGAGACCAATGGTCTACCGTTAAACCATACTGACACCGTCATGTCAGTATGGCTTCGGCCTTAAGTCTTAAATTTCTGCTCATGCAGTGACTGTCTTGACATTCAAGTCCAAGGCAACGGAAAAAGGTTTGGGACTATATTTATCTACACTGAATCGGGTTAAAAGAACATACCTTCTCACCATATTCGAACATCCTTCGCGAAATAGCTGTTGCAACATTTTCATCGGTTAGAGGGAATGTGGCAAAACCATTTCTCACGAGGGGAAAATACGAAAATGAATGCCTTTGCAACATTTATTTTACAAGCGTCCAGAGTAATGTAGCAAAGCTGAGCTATACAGGAAAGTCACCTGCAATGAATTTGTCTTTAAGTAATGCGGTTGGATTAACTTTTGCTATATTTATTTGGTTCGCCATGCTTTTTTCCTTTTTTAGTTTTGTCGGTCTTGCGTAGGAGACATCTTGTGACGGTTTGGAGTGGGCTACTCCTTTTGATTTTATTTCTCCATGAATAATATTTCGGTGTTTCTTTTACCATTTCAATAGTCAGCTTTGGCTGGATTTTATAATCCAGCCAAAGCCAATTTCAGCTTTGGCGGAAATTCTTCTGAGCTCCATCTTGACTTAATGAGGAATCCTCCAACAGCGAGGTAGCTCCGAAATGGGTCCTGTTTTTGCTTGAAGCTTTTTTGAGTATGGGTATTTTTGAGCCAACTCAATGCGTGGAATTTTCTGTTTACGGGCTTACTTTCGTGTATTCTAATCAACGAGTTACGAAAAGCCCTGGATTTTTAAAATAGAAAACCGTGCTGTAGGTAAGGTGTTCTAGCTAGTGCCTGAACTCGACTGTTGATTTTTGTTGTCACGAAATCTATCTTTCCCGCCTGTTTACTCTTGTTGCCATTTGAGAATAACCCGATGGTCTTCGCTGCTCCATTTCTGGGTGTTTGAGCCTGTCAACGGAGCTTTTCCTTGGCTAAAATTTATTGGGTAAGTTGCGGTGTTGATGTTGTTGTTGTCTTCTTCTTCCTGCAATACTTGTGACCGAATGTTTGTCAGATGTTGCGACCGTCGTTTAGCGTACGATTGGTATGCGTCCGGCTCGTGTGTTACCCATTGCCAGCGTCTCGTTTTCCAAAAGATGGTCCAGTTAAATGGTTTACTTGGCTGGTTTTAGGTTTTAACTGCAGTTTGTCTCGACTTTAAGACTGCATGGAGACTGTTAACGGCCCAATAGTAGGCAGACATTGGGGTTGTTTTGTTTTAGTGTTGTGAATACCAGCAACCCTCCGTTTACGTTGGACATTCTCCTAATGTATAGTTGTACATTGTAGTTGAGGGAAGTTCTATCAAGTAGAGTTAAAGGTACATTCCTCTCGGTTGGCTTTCCTGTGTAGCTCAGTTTTGCAACATTAATTCAAACGCGTGTAAATGATGCAAAGGCAGTCATTTTCCAATTTTTTCCTTCGTGAGAAACGGTTTTGCTACATTCATTCTAACCTATGTAGCCTAAATGTTGCAAAAGTTATTTCGCGCAGAATGCTCGAATATAGTGAGAAGGTTTGTCGTTATAACTAAGAAGTGAACGAAAGTTTAAGATATCTAGGTTTAATTATCCTAGTTGAGCAAGAGTGAACCCGTGATTTTTGTTAAGTAGGGTTTGCTGTACCAAAATTTTCTTACTAAATTGTATTCGTTGCCTAAAGAACATAGGCCTAAATGAGCTTATCTCCCCGTTCCTTTCGTTATTTGTGTAATGATAAACAGTCACATAGTCGACACTGCGCTTTTTCCTTTCCAGTGCCTTATAATAAACCACAATTCTGCTTTGTGAATTAAATTACGACAAAGGGATTTTAAATTTTGAAAAAAAAGGTAAGCAGAAGGGGTTTGCGGACCATGCTATACGCACCATGTTGGATCTGCCCGTGCTATTAGGTATGCCATGTTTTGGCTCTAATTCGATTAAAACTCCCACACAAATAAAACTACTTCGCTGTAAATTTTGAGTGTTTATTCAAGGTGCTAGTTTGCTATTGCCATTGCAACAATTCTAAACGAAGTCACTTGTGGCTACTAAGGAATCATGTTCTGATATTGAGTATTATTTCTAGTAGAGATTGAACAGCTGTATGTCAACAATTCTGCAGCTAGTAGTTAGGTACTTACCGCAGACTATTCCTCAATCGACAGTGACACTGACTAAGCAGCGAGTCCAGGGAGTTGTGCTGATTACCATGTAGACTAAAATTATTAAATAAAAGCACTTCAGAAAACTACTCTAACCTAGAGGTGGACGTAAGGATATGCTTACTACATGGTTGTGCCTTATCAAATATTATGAATTTTGGGAGTTATCTGATGCCAAGAAGTTTGGAAGAAACAATGTCTGTTTAAATTTAAGCAATAAATTGTGTAACCATTAGGGGAATGTCGTTCTTAAAAATTGAGTTATGTCATGTCATATCCTAGCAGCAGGAAAAAAAAAAAAGTCTCGGAATTTGGTTGTAAAATTTCAGGCTTGGCTTATTCAGCATAATGCCGCCGTTAACATTTCAAACTTGTGGCAAAAAAAATTGCGGCTTTTGCAACCCATCGCCCTTTTTTTTCACCCTTTTCCGCTTTTGCGGGTGCCGTATCCTATCTTTTTTTTTGTTGCGAATCCCTCGCTTCTTCTTCCCGACGGATTTTTTTTTATCATTTTACATTTTTTTTATAATTTTTTTTTAAATAAAATATATGGCAACTGCGTGCGCATGGAAGGGCGTCCGGATGACACGACCCTTTCCTGACAGATTGGGATTTTGCAAGTCCCGTTGGGGTCTTAAGTAAGAAAAAAATGCAGGGGGAAAAATTCCTGTTTTTGGGCCCATCACGGTTGGGGGAAACCTGCTGTTTTTTTTTTCGTGTCTTAGTATGTTGCAGCTGATTCACGGTTACTGATTTCGATGCTGTAGCTTGAGTTTCATTTGATAAATTCTGCCTTGGGGTTGAGGATCTACTGTAAACAAGCCATTACTTTCATTTTAACATGGGTAAAATAAAAATTGTTGTCTTGAGTTACTATTAATGTGTGGTTCTCAGATACGGATTGTGGAAGGCCATTTGGGGCAACATCCACATCGGCTCCAAGCTCGTCCGCCATCGATCTGTATATGTGGAAGGTTGTACTATCGCCATTGGTGTAAAAGGTAAACCAAGGTCGCCGTTCACGAAAATGATGTCAGTTTTTTTTCTAAATTACGAGCCTCGCTCGCGCTCGCTGCGGCTAATTACATAACATCAGAAAGCGCAACCAAAAACTTATCCGTCTAACCTTCACGCGCCGGATTCTAGATAGGCCAGCCATCATGCTCGGAGCTTCTGTGGAAGTAGGCCCGGCCATTTTGTCAAACTTAAATAGAACTGTGATAAATAAAAGAGAAAAGAACTTTAGGTTTAGTCCTGGTGGTCAGCAGGATGAAAAAGCTTAATAGTGTTGGTGGAATTGCTTAATTTTGTTAATAAAGTCGTAGACAAAGACTCGTAATATTTATTTTGAAATAAATTAGCCATATTTTATTACTGCTGCTATGATTATATTTAATGAATAGCATCGTACCCGGCTTCGTCCTGGTTTCGTTTCACCCGTGGTTTGGTTTGGCCCATGGTTGTTTCCCAGTTTTCGGGTGGTGTTGCCTGAAGATTATTACTGCTGAGGCTATTATTTTGTTTAATGATTATGTCACTCGCCAGTTTATAATTACTACGTAAATGTTTAAGCCGTCCAAAGCTGAATCTAGCATGTTAAAGGTGTTGCTTCCTTTGTACTGAATGTTGTCTTTCTGGCGTGACGTTATCACTCGTTGTTTTTCGTGGGAATTGCCAAATAACGTGGGTGAGGTCTTTAAGTTGTAGCAGTGTTTAGTCTGAATTGTTGTTTGGTAAAGTGTGAACTTTTCTTTTGATTTCACTATACTTATCGTGCTTATTATCTTTGTGTTTAATAATATTTTTTTCCCTTTTGTAGGTAAGTGCTGTTCAACAGTCTAAAATACAAAACTGTGTTCTTCCAAGGATTTTGTGTTGAAAACTGCTTAGGTAAGAAACCCACATCCATTTATTCAAAATAATCCACGTTCCAGCGAACTTAGGCCTACCCATTCAATTGAAACTAGAAAATAATGGAATTGAGCCTAAAAAAATTAGGTTCGTGAAGTGATGAATGGAAAGGTAGAGATGACGGTAGTGATTACAACTCCATCGCTTCTGTACGTGATGCTATGGAAAATAGTTAAACACGGATGCCAACCTATTTACGTTGCCTTTCGGGTTTAAATTTCAGACTTGCTGAGCGGGGGATTCCACCCACGACCTTTGAAACCAAAGACCGAAGTCCTACCTCTAAACCATACTGACTTGGCCTAAACACTTCTCGAACCTCACTCAATTTTTCTCCGTGTTTATGGGAAATAATTAGCAGGGTTGTGATGGACAACTTACACCACCAACTTACACTAATTTTATTAGCAGAAATTAGTCTCTTTCAGAGATATTAAATATTAAAGATATTTATATAGAGATGTTAGACTATCGCCCAACTTTGGTCTGTTGCATAATAAACGTTAGTTGGCCTGCTTCTTCTTGGAAGCGTCTTATTCACCAAAGAAAAAAGGGTCTTCCCGTCTCTCTTCAACCTGGCCTCCGAATTGGCTCATTTCATCTGCCCATCATCCCTCGCCCTGGCGAGTGGGAGTGGTCCAGTTGGCTGCTGCAGCTCCTTAGCGCCTTTTACTCGAGCGAGTGTCTGGGGCTGGCTGCCTTTCTTGCTCCTTTTGCTTGTTCAGCGTTTTGTTGATGGAAAGAAGATGGCACTGTCGAAGACAATTTGCTTGCATTTCGTGGCTAGCTTCAACAAACTTGCAATTTCTTTCACTTGTCCGCAGAATTCGCTATTTTGGGGGGTGAGGGCGTGGTGGGTCACACCTGGTCTCTCCCTCATATGTGTTACGTGTTCTTCCCTTGTTAAATTTTTCTCCCTTGTTTTTCAAGTAGCTTTTCTTGCACTGAGGTTTCAGCAAAATTGGCACTGAGGTTGAAGTTTAACCTGCTGGACGTGTGGGTTCATATTTTTTCTTAGTCTTAGGATAAATAAAGGGGGAAAAATCACAAAAAGTAGGTTCTAGCTACTGCTGTTGTGTTCACATTCTGCTGTCACTTAAATATTGTATGTCGAGTCGTACGTACCCTTTGCGCAATACGTATCTGGAATTACATTTTTTCAAAGTGGCTTTTACTGTAGTTAAAATGTCCCTCTTGGCGAAATGTGTGTGTTTGACTCCCTAAAGATTTCATTGTTAACCCTTTACCGAAGAAGATGTTCAGACGTTGCACTAAGTTCCACGCTAAGTCCCAACACTAAAAATTTCAGAGTTCACCGCAGGTATTGTGCTGAGACCCCAGGGTCTCCAAAAACAAAGCGAACAAGCACAGCGGAGTGATCAGTGGACTCGTAACTGTGCTGTGTTAGTGAATTAAGCGGAGACCCACAATGTTAAATTTGTTTTGATAGAATGTAATGTTGCAGAAACCTGAAGCTGTTAGTGTTTAGCCCATCGTCTCCGATGTGGACCTAACTAGATACTTTGGTATAGTTTGTTTGCGTGGTTGGGTTCCCTCATATCCTTAATGTAATGTGGATGATCCGAGCACCAAGGGGCGAAAACTGAAATTAATTGTTCGCGTCTGTCGACAAAATAGTGGTGCTCTTCTGTGGCCTGGATGAAATTGTTGAGAGAGAGGATCCTGTAGCTTGTAGCTAAAGCCTAGTGATGTCCCCACATTCGCGCAAACACACACTTTCACATTCTAAATTGCGTGCGTGTGGCTTTGGGGTTGACAAATGTGTTTAAAACGGTCACAGTGTGTACATCGAAATGTTCGTTGGATCAGATTAGCGTAGGGCAGCTGGAATATGGCGTCCAGTTTACTGTGTCCACAATGTTGTAGTGATGTGGTCAGTCGTGTCCATTTGGATGTGGACCGTGTGTGCAATGGGACCTGTAATGAAGTTAAATTGGAGATTGTTCGGTAATTCCACTGCTTTTACGTATTATGCGTAGTAATGCAATCATGTGTTGCTCTTTGAGCTGGTCGTATTGAGCACAAAGTGAATTTATCCATCTTCGAATGTGAAGCGTGTCGAAACACCAACATTTATTGGCTGAAAGTTTGGAGAAACAACCTAACATACATTGTTTTCGGTTGCAGTCTGGTGCAACCTTGTGAATAAATGTTTACTAATACTGAGTGTTTTTTTAATGCCTTCAGCACTACCTGTATTATTGAATATCCCAGTATTGAGCGTTTGTGGAACTTAATATGCCATCATTCTCTGCAGCGACTACATTCACTGGACAGTGAAAAAATTGGCTGGACTACTGTGCAGTTGATGAATTAGTTTCTACAGGTAGTGTTTTTTTTTTTTTTTTGTAATACCAGCCAAGACCGAACATCCTTCGCGAATGGTAGGCTACTTTTATGGAGTGGTATGACTGATCAATCATCTTACTTGCTAACCCTGCAGAAACGTCAAATTTTCACTGATAGTGGGTGTATGTTACTAATCCATGACTTTCTCCTAGTCGTATGGCATGTACTTCGAATCGGCTTTGTTGAATATTGCTGTTTCCAACATTTTTCAAGACTTTACATGATTCCTATTTGGCAATGTGCCCACCTTTTTGTCAGGACAATTACTTCCGGAAGGACTGTAGTTTACAGGTATATATTCCCCTTGGTTGGCTTTCCTGTATGGCTCAGTTTTGCAACGTAACGCCAGACACGTGTAAATGTTGTAAAGGCATTCATTTTCGTATGTAGTTTCCCCGTGAGAAACGATTTTGTTACATTCACTCTAGCGAACGATATTTAGTGCCGAATGCTGGAATATAGTGAGAAGGTATGTCCTTTTAAATCTGACAATTTGAGTCTTGTGCAGTTTTTCAAAATCCAATCAGTAAGCATCTGGCTGTTTTAAAAAGGGCTGTTGTGTTAAAGGGTTCGATGACTATCCCCAATCTGTCACTGGGCCATTGTTTTGGTCACTGGGCTTCTAGTGAGTCCTAGCATCAACACATGGATTAAAATTTAACTGATACCTTTTACCAAAACACAATCTACCTTCTTTCTACCTTATAGCTAGTATTTCTACTTGTCTTCCTTGATTAACACGATGATGAGATGGCTGTATGGGAGGTCTGTTCCCTGGTGGACGTTGGTCCTTATCTGAGGGGGTTGCAGAAAATGGCATCTGGGGAATTTTCTCCCCTTTGAATGTATCTCAATTCCCCCATGGAATCGCCTTTTAAACTCCTTGGATGGCATGGCGGCTCTTGTACAGCTATAACATTACAAGGCTAATATCTTTGTGGGTCAGTACACCTCCATGTAAGGGTTAGATTATTGATTTTATGGATCAAGTGGGTAGCGCCTGTATTTACACTCTACTGGACTCTTCTCCCCTCATCCCTCCCGCGCTGTTTGTCTCCTGCTTTCTCATCTTCCCCTCACGCTCTACATCTGCCCCAATCTGCTTTCACCCCATACGTCTTCTTCCTTCAAGTCCTCTCTTCGTGTGTATAGTTATTAGAAGACGTCTCAAGACAGGAGGAGGCAGTCGATGGAAGCTGAGGTGATGGCGTGGCGTGTTGTAGGCGACTCGATTCGTAAGGCCAGGTTTTCTCGTCGAAAATTGCTGCAGGCCGAATTGGAGTCGACTCTCGTTCCTTGCGTCCCCATACCTTTGATGCATAGCAGTCTCAATGCTTCGCACTCGGCGCGCTAACCGCCGTAACTGGACGATTATAATTGATTCGTCGGCGCTCAGTACTCGTTGTTGGAGGGCACTGCAGCTTGCGCATAACCGCAGCTTCGTTGCCTCTAGTGTATGGCGTATATCCACCCTCCCCTTCCTCCGTGCTTTCGCAGTTTCCCACTCACTCCCCGTAGCTGCCTTCGGACTCTATTAATTAACACGGCGGCGTGGATACCTGTGGCCGGAGCCTAATGACTAGGTTGCCTCGCGCTCAGAAACATGTGTATTACATGTGAAGTTGAGAACCTGTTTTCGCTCAAATGGTTTGCTAAGCACGGCGGTTCGATCATCGCAGTCATTTGTTACGGTGGGGTGGGTGGGCCGCGAACACACCAATTTGAGAAGCGGCAGGTTGATGGATGGGGGGCCGTTTGCTGTTATTTGTTTTAAAGACAGGTCTGCTGCATTAATTGCTAGCTTTCCCTGTTGAGGGGGGTCCTCCAAGTTTTACGCTCCTCGTTGGCTGCCCATCTTGTCCATTTGCAATTTTCTCATGTTGATCTGAACCGACGAAAATGAACTGCTGGTTTTGCTCAAGGGGGCTTAGAGCCCGCATTATTGCTTGTTCTTTTTGTGGACGTCCACCCCCCCCCCCCCCCCCCTAATATTGACGAGCTTTTGTGGACCTGGCAAAAATGAGATACTGCGGATAGTTGGTTGATTGCACGTGCACGTCTGCTCTTAGACGGTTTCTGCAATGAATACCCCTAGTTTCTTCCTCCTCCACGTGAGATGATAGGCCTTACCTGTGATTACCCCCTCAATTTGACGAGCTCTTAACAACGGGTTCAGATACTTCCTCCACGGAATGGGGAACCCGAAACACTGTAATGAGGCCAATTCAAAAATGGCCAAAAGATAAGAAGAGCATGGCTGTTGACTTCTTCCTGATGGTGGTTATTTTGAAGTTTGCTAATAATGGTCGCTCGTCAAAACGAGGACCCTTCACGGTTTTGGGGAAGTATAACTACTTCCGAATTAATCACTTCCTTCAGGAAAATTGGTGAAATTTTGGGCATTTTTCCTTCTTCCCACACAAAAGGAAAGCCTGTGTTTGTGCGGTGCAGACATGTAATCTTTGCTGTAATGGCTGCGGCAAGAATTATTCGTTGTTTGATTGACCTGTTTTGATGCCCAACTGCACTGACATTTCCAATTCGGACAGGTTCACCACGAGCTCAACAACCCCCCCCCCCCCCCCAGGTTTACCAATCAGCATTGTCTCGAAAGGAAAAGACTTCGTAATAATGGCTCATTGGGGTGAGTTAATGTCTCATATTTGTGACTGCATTCCACTTTTACATCCTATTATGAAACCTCATCGCAGTAGTGACCATAGCCACCCGACGTATTTTCAGGAAGAGAAGGGCCCTGTGATGCCTCGTGAGCGTGGCAATTGTGGCATGTAAAAAATGGTAATATTTTCCGATTGTAGTTGCCTAGGAAAATTATCCCACTCGCTTGTCGTGCCCGCCTAGCCCGGGAAACCTCTAATTCTATTAATTAAAAAGGACATGCTTTCTCGCTATATTCGAGCATCCTGAGTGAAATAGCCATTGCAACATTTAAATAGGTTAAAGTGAATGTCGCAAAATCGTTTCTAATGACGGGAAAACAGGAAAATGAACATGTACATGCATCTGAAGTAAAGTTGTAAAACTGAACGGTAACGGAAAGCCAACCGGGAAAAAAATACCTTTTTAGGAGTTGGTAAATTTGCTAAGGTCAACTAAACCAAACTATTGTAAATTTAAAATAAACACTGCAGCCAAACACTCTTCAGAAAGTCGAGTGGCTCTGTGAGGAGTTGCCGAACTTTTTACTGTTTTGTTGCATTTGGAAAAAAAAGAGACAATAAAGCCCCATGACATTATGTGTTGTGTTTTTTTTTTTTTTTACCGTTTAAGCAAAAACTTAACCGCACAGCATTCAAAGCTTGTTGTGTTAAATTTGCCTCAGTCCTAAACGGGCATGTAATTAGACTAGGTTGTTAGGTCCGACATTGAAATTGCCAACGACTGACGGACTGACGAAGCTGTTTTTTTGTTTTTTTTTTTTAGATTCAAATCGCTTCAATCAAGGTCAGACGGGAAATAATCTCTTTCAAGACCGGATTTTTTTTTCTGTCCCTCTATCTATTTTAAAAGTGTTGGAATGAGGTCATAAGTTTATTGTAATGCACCTGAATCGTTAGCATTTTTACACGACAGTGTTTAACGAGTCGTTCCTTTCACTACCTTAGCTGCCAAGGTCTTAAAGCGGCGCCTATTTTCGAGGATTTTGGGACTCGAAACTAAACTACAACTTCCTTACTACTAACTCCTCATGAAAACCTGCCCTCTGCCGTCAGCTTTGGCGATTTGCCACCTAAAGCGCACCTCCCTGCAGTCGGAAACTAAACTGTGGCTGAAAACGAATAAACACTGATCTATTTGAAGAGAGGAGCAGTCTGGTAGCGAAGACCGAGGAATAGCTTTTGCCCAGGTGAAATACTGACTAGACTTAAGTTTTTGTTCCCTTTTTTTATTTAACTTTTTTAAAATTTATTTTTGGCCAGTTAGGGTTGTCAAGAGTGCCATAAATCTTCTGATGGACGAGGTGTGGTTTGGAAAAAAGGTGAAGTATTTTGGAAACCTTCACGGCGGAATGTTTTTGGATATCAGTCTTAAACACCTACGGATGTTGCTACACCAGAGAAAGAAAACTTGAAGGGAAAAAAACCTTGGGCTTGAGTCCATTTCAGTTACCTGAGACCACAGAACAGTTTCATGCTGGTAACATGGTAAATACGTTTGTTGAACTATTACATTTTTTCAATGACCCCCAAGCAGTTCTTCGTAATGACTGTAGAAAGAATTTTGAAGTAGTAGTTAAGGACGTTAGCTTTAAAAACTTGAACTTCTAAGGTGACTGTTGGAAAAGGCTTTTTTGCCTCCAATATGCAATAATATACAAAAGAGGCTTTTTTGCCTCTATTGTGTTGCAATAATAGAAACGTAACACTTAAAAGCAACAACTCGCCACATTCATCGAGCTAGTGCTGGCAATAAGGTCACAGTGTGTGGGAGTTCATTAGAGTAGTCCACGTTACTAATGAGAACAAACCTATCCAGGCTGTGCATTTTAACTTTAAATAAGATAAACTAGACAACCAGTTAAACTGCACTTCTCTAAACGTTACTTGTCCGCAGTGGCATCTTCAAAGAATAAGTTTACCTCTGTGACCTGTTACGTATTGGTTGCTCCATTTACCTCACTAAAAGTTAAATCCTTACGCCCCTCTGTTTCCCCGTTTTTCCCTAAACAATGACCCAAAAGTGACAAATGGTAAATTCCTATTAGGCGTAGGCTTCTTCCACACTTGCAAACATCAACGTTTCCCATACCGTAGGGAGCATATCTGCAGTGGCATATTCCAAACATTTCTAATTTCGAATAAATACTAGCAAGTAGCCACATGGCGTTGCACTTGCTCAGAGTGTCTCTAGGGGAAGTGAGACACCGTGCTATGCAATGTGGCTATTTGCTAGTGTTTATTCCAAGTTAGAAATGCTTATAAGATGCCACTGCAGATATGCTCCCTACGATATGAGAAACGTTGATGTTTGCAAGTGTCGAAGAAGCCTACGCCTAACAGGAATTTACCATTTGTCATGTTTGGGTCATTGTCTAGGGAAAGACGGGAAACAGAGGAGCGTAAGGATTTAACTTTTAGTGAGAAAACTGGAGCAACCAGGTTACAGAGGTGAAGTGATTTCCTTGAATGACGATAACGATAACGAGACCGTAGAGGAAACAGTGAAAAATGACACATCCCACACCCACTTACTCATCATCAGGGCACTATGAACCATGCAGCTGATGAGCCACTGTTTGGTCCAGTTTTCTGAATCGTATGGGAGTACTGTATGACTTCATTATACATCACCAGACTATCTAAAGCATACTAACTACTAGCTACTAGCATTCTACAATTGGTGCAATCTTGCTGACTTGAAAAACAGTTCTAGGATAAATTGGTTTATCTTTTCACAGATAGATTTACTTATATTCATTGAGGAGTTTTAAAATTGTAGGAGTCGTATTGTGGAAGCTTGGATTTGAATGTTAGATAATGGAAAAATCTGAGCACGCATTGGGGTGTTCGGAATCATTCACTGATAATACTAAAAAATATTTGTAAATATTATTAAACTCGTTTCAGTCCATTCAAGATTTCATTCCATCCTTATGTAGGAATCGATCTTCTAATATCCTTTCCATTTGAAAACCGCGAAATCGTGAATGTTCGAAAGAATATAGACAACTGCTGAATAATAGATAAAACTGCAGATGTGATTAATGAAGGTCCTTAATTTCTAGTACACATTTTGCTGCACATCCAGAAATAAACTGGGGAAGAGGCTAACTAGGAGTGCTGAAAGCTCCCTCAAAAGGGTCCTGGATGTTTGCTTTTTTAGCTATTTTATGTCATTCTGATCGCTATAAAGTGGGTCTTTGGAATTTGCTATTGTTGAAAAATTATTTTATTCCCCCTTAAAAAAATATAAATAAATAAAATGTGCAATTCAATGCAAACTTTAGAATGGTTTCATTTTAAGCTTCATTCTAGAAGCAGCAGCAGAAAATCCTGTGCGTAGGTAAAATGGCTCCTATCTAATTTTTTTTACTTCTATCCTTCAAACTGAAGTCTCAGAAGTCCGTCTCCATCCTCTTTCCTCGGATTTACCTACTGGAAAAACGTCAAAGGTTTCCCCCTCCAATTTTTGTGTGTTTATAGACTAAATGATGACTGTGTTGATTGTATGCAGTAGTTTCGAGATGTATTAACTTTCAAGGTGTCAAGAAAGAGAAAATGAGCAAAGACGCTGTTAAACCAGTACGTCTCAGTGGGAGTCAATGCCTCCGTAAATCAGCAATCAGGCTATGTTCTTCGTTTTTACGCAGTCTGGCTTTTCTATTTTTTTAGTAGAATTCTAGTTTTATTGCAAGATTTGTACTTTAACAGTTTTTGTGTTTTCTGGAGAGTTGGGTTATACATGAATGTGTTTGAGCTGTCCAACTTGACATGTAATGAACGTGGGTGGGATTTACAGCGTGTAATATTTGCCTGGGGGTGATGGTAGTTCAGGGCTGTGTGTTCAGCCACTCTTTCGCCCGAGCCCTCGTGGAGATGTATTGGTTATGGATGTTGCCTTGGCTTCAACACTTACAAGTGTTGCAGTTCTCACTACACCTACACTTTCACCTTATCTCCCATGACATGCAGTCAATCTACACGGAGAAGGATGTGGTCTACTTGCTCGAGCTTTTGGCCTTTGCCTCGCTCTTTCCCTATGCTGCCTGCATCAGATCTGGTGAGGCAATGTATGTGGCTTATCACCGAGCAAAGGCAGCCAGCGAATCTTTGGTAGTAGGTACAGTAGATTGGATGAGTTGGCTAGCTGTCGCTGTTTACGCCTTGCCACTCACGTAGAAGTGGGCCGTAACCAACCTGCCGGCCTCTTATCTTGGTTTGGATCATGTAGGGGGAACCTATCCTTCACCCCTTCTCCTCCTGATAGACAGTTGGACCACCTTAGCTTGCTTTGCCTTAGGTATAACAGAGCCTTGGAGCTAGAATTCCAAGGAATGAGAGTGTGGGAGTTGGGAGCCTAAGATTGAGTCTTTCATCCCTCGTACCTAGCTGCTTCTGTCAAGTCCAAACTCTCCCCTTCTTTCCTGGCTCGTTCGCCAATCATGATACTGTTATCGGCTGAACGTCTAATTTATATTCTTGGTGGCCGTAAAAGCGATGGAAGCGTGCCTTGTTCGGGGGAGTTCGTGTGACCTTTTCGAAATTCCAGATGGTTGGTTCAATAAGGGGGCGTTTTCTTTTTCTTTTTTTTTCCCCTCCTCTTTTTCTACTTTGGTACATTTGGTTAGATCTCCAAGAAGGAGTTTAGCTCGGGGTATTTATCACGCGAGTTGATCATGTATGTGTGTACAACATTTTGCGCGAAGTTAAGGATGGATGTAAGTTTATGTGAAAAATGTGCTCAGTTCGGTGTAGACGTGTAGCTTTAATAATAGTTTGGCAAGTGAAGAGTTGTGGCCTTGCTGATAAGGAGTCCGAGTTCTTTTGAGAAAGTGGTTCGATCGGTGAATGGAGTCCTGTAATCACGCACAGACCAATAATAACGCCAACAAATTATCTCGAAGAAATGACTTTATCAGCAAACATTCTCAAGTTTGAGTAGGCTTTGGATTTTTTTGTTCGTTCTTCAAGGAATCCAGTTTGCGCAGCCTGTAGGATTGAGAGTTTCTGGGCCAACTCCAGTGCCAACGATCTAAATGTTTGGGCTATGAAACGTGCAAAATAATGGCTCCATTATACGTTGCGAGCTCACACTTTTCGTTTTTGTTCCACAGTACCATTTTATTGAAGATCACAGAGATAAATCAGGTGCTGAATTAATCGTGTGAGGGTAGGAATGTAGGCTATTTTGCAGTTTTTAGCTTTCGAGTTTGTATTTGTAATATTAGTATCGTTACAGGAACATATTGATTGTGGTCGTGAAACCATGTAGGTAAAAATACCATTTTGTTGCCATTGTTACTGTTACCACGCATTTTGACTACCTTTTCTACATTTGGATACATGTATTGTACAGTATTCATAATAAACTGTCTGAAGGCAACTAACAACCTATGATTAAACTTTCGTCATTTTGACAAAACAAATACGATAACTTCGTCAAAGTTCAACAATATTTTTGATCTTTTAGGAAGGTATCTATCTGAAGTCGTTTACTAGGCAGGAAATTCCATACTGGGATTACCCGTATGTCATGAATTTCACGTTCAGTTTGGTTTCGGGAAAACCTGGTCAACCAGTGCCAGAGGATTGACACATGCACTTTGGTACGTCTTACATAGTGTACCAACTTTGAACTGATTCTAGATAGTAAATATCTTTGAAGAGGTAAGATACTACTACAAAGTTTGCATAGTATCAAAGTACGATGCGTCAAGATGGCCTGATGGTTAGCATGACCGTCTCATGTGTCAGAGGTCCCAGGTTCGAGTCCAACCTCAGCCATTTTCGCGAAGAGAAGGGTCCTGTGATGTCTCATGCTCATGTCAATTGTGGCATGTAAAAGATCCTAGGAATTTCCGATAGGATTTACCTAGCAATATTGTCCCTCTTTCCTTCTAGCGCTTTGGGTAACGCGGGGGGCGCATTAAACAACAACAGTATCAAAGCACAGGAACAAATAACCACTGAGTTGATATAGCCTTTTCATAGCCTTCCTGCAGAACCAAGCATAGTCAAAGCCGCTCATAGGGCCTTCCATATCGAATCGGTTAATCTGGAACAAATTACAGAATTAACTGGCTCTGTTGTATATTTCCTGAATAGTGTGTGGTGTTACAAACTGTTACGTAAGTGTACCAACTTAATTTTTATATAAATATTTATGATCGGAAGCGAATTGTTTGGCATTATCACGTATGTTCAGGATGCAACTTCCTGGAAAACATCGTGCCTAACACTGTTTATTTTCACGAAGTTAAATTTCAAAGAACTAGGCCTAACTGAACTAGGTAGATAATAGTTTCTTTTGTTGCAATAGTTTCATGACGCACTGTTATCTGTATATTTTCAGTTTAGTTTTTCAATTTTTACTGCCAAATATATGATTGTCCCATTGTGACAAGGTGGTTTTTTTTTATCGTAAATTCTGAAGTCCTGGGGGTTGCATTAGCACTTAGTTCTGGTTTTTTTTTAAAGGAGACTTTGACAGTTTAATATCAAAGGCGAGGACGAATTATTAAAAATCTATGCATTATACCTCGAATCTCACATTGATTTTGCTTAAAATCACATTTCAAGTATAACTTGACTATTGCAGTTTTTTTTTTAGCTTATTTATTTAAAGCAACATTTGTCTTCGGCATCCACCAGGATTATGATGATACACAAACATCTACATAAACAATAACCACTGTGTAACGAAACTATACATATAAATTTGACAAAAAAAAATTATACACTTTCCCATATGCCTCATTCTCACATTTCTTTCTCCATAAACATTTTCCCCCTATTTTTTTCATTTAATCTCACTCATCTTTAAGTGAACAAAGACAGAACCGTGGCGGCCGAACCAACAGAGAGAACAACAATAGAGGAATGCTAGCGAATCAGACGTATGCAGAGTAGCTTGCTTACATGACCTGTTCCTGACCTGTTCCATGACCTATTAATCAAAATCGTTTAAACATTCATCAGTAATGTGCGAAATCAATCTACATATGAAGCTTATTATGGCAGGGGCCTCCAACACGAACTATGGCAAACTATTCCAAAATGTAACGTTCCGAAATGGAAACGAATTTCTTAATGCCGCGTAGGGAGGATTAGCAATTCTAAGTTTAAGGGACGATCCTCTGTTATTTTTACCAATATCATTCAGTACAAAGAATGAATTTTGGAGTTTGGGCCAAAACCCGTACAATGGGTTATTATTTATGTCATTACTTTATTTGTGTCATTACTTTCACCAAGAATTTATAAATTCTTGCTTTCACCTATGGCTTTGGACGGGTTTTGGAAGGGAGTTTGGATGAGTTTAACCAACGACTGAAGTCCGTTGGAAGCCCAAAGTGGCTGTGAGCAAATTTCAACAAAGAGTGGGCTTGCATTTCATTCTCCAGCTTTGCCACAAGCCATAAGCCATAAATATTGGCGCTTTCGCCCTGGGATGGAGTTCTCACATTCATCATGGCATAAATAAGCGACGCGAACATCGTCAGGCGTTGGTTGGCTGCCGAAAAGTAAGAAAGGAGTTTTCGCCTACGAGGGAGAAAGGAGCGAGAGAGAACTCGTTGGCTTTTCTTCCTACGCAAAACATCAAAGTCGAAATACTGCATCCGTGTTTGAACGTAGCCTGCATTCGCCTTATCAGTTCGTTGCGGTCTTTTTCACGGTAATAACAATAAATTTTCAACTTTGTGCCGGGCTTCAGTAACGCTTCATCAAAAGAGGTGATGCATCAGAGTATAAGGCGTCTTGGAACATTAAAATGAACTACATACACCACCTCATGTTCTTGGAAGTTTTTAGAGTGCAAAAAGAAGATCGGCTCGGTTGCATTATGGCTTTAGGTTAGCCCAAGGAAGTAAAAGTTTGGTACTCTGACATTTTTTTTACTTTCAAAGTGAGTAAATGATTAGTCACCCATATATATTATTATTTTTTTGAACAGGACTTAAACCTTCGTAGTGTATCAGGACTGAAGTACTGGATCATCAATACAAGTGATTTTCGCGATGAAAATAATGCAAATATTTTCGGTACACTTTCGTACATTTTCTAGTTTCTCAAATTGTCAAGTTAAAAGGACATTCTTCCCAGTGCCATCCTCCACAAATGATGATTGTATGGCCCCAAAGCTTTATTTCCTTACCGTTAGCCAATCCCTTGCTAGAAACCCGTTTGAAAATGTGGCGTCTACGAGATTTTCTGTTGAATATTGGTAATTTTATTTACTGCATCCCGCACGTATATGGTCCTTTGCGTGCCTACAATAACCATGACGTTTCATTGTTTCCGGTTGTGACGACACAATTTTTGCCTCAATGCTGTCACGTTACCTGTAATTTGTCTACTATACCAGACGTCGATCCGCGTCGTTCACGTGATCACAAAAAGACGAGGGCGGAAGTGACGTTGTAGTATTAATAGGCCGAATCTCGCGACGGCAGTGCGCGAATACATGACTGCGCGTGGCTGTTATAATGCAGGCCGGATGTTGCATTAATACTGCCATTCTAGTGATAATTTTGCTGTATTTTGCCTTTGAAAGATGGTAACTATTCCATAACTATTGGTAATGTTTATTCTAAACTCAAGGAATCACTATAAATAATATAAAGACCAAATTGAAAATGCGCCATCAGCTATTTTAAAGTCTGGTATGGAAATAGTTTTTTGTTTATTGGATGTTTTTCCTGGCTTGATGAAAGTTTGATGGTTTAGTTGATGGCAAGTAGTTTGATTCATTTAACCATGTGAAATATGAATCAAAATACTTATCAAAGAACACGCAAATCATCGTCCTTTTTGGAAGTTCGTGGATTTGGTTAAATATCATCGCAGTTCTTATCGTGGCTCTTCAAAGGCTACAGGGAAGTATATGTCCAATGTAAATGTCATTAAAATACAATTTCTCGTAAACCTGAGAGAAAACTGAAAACCGCCGCCAGAGAACGATGTTATCAAAACTGGGCTTGGCTTGACGTTCGTATTACATTTCGTACAGACATCCTTTTGTAAACAACAATGTTATGATATGCATCACGCAGTCCTGGCTGATACATCACCAGTTTACGAAGTAGAAAACCTTAATGACGCACCTTTTTCCTCCTCATATTTTATAGCTTCATGATGATGAATATTTGAGACATGTGTGCATCATCTTGACGTTTCCGTGACATGTAGACGACAGGGACTCGAGGAATGCCGGTCTCTGCAGAGGCAGACTCTTTTACAAATGTCAAGTCTATTTTGGTATACGGAGGCAGCCAGCACGCGCGGGAGTCTTAGTGACAACACGCGGGTGCAACCCCTCCATCGCACCGGGTTGAGTGAGTGGTCTTGGGTTCAGCCTAAACATCCAAATACCGGGAGCTGTTATGAAATCCAACGCCTTGCAGATGTAGTCGACTTGCGTTCGACGGACGTTCGTCAATCGCAAACGTTGACGGTGAATACCATCTGATCATGTCTGTGCTGCATCTCCTCCAACGTGTTTGACCACGATTTTCAAACGTGTGATTGCAACTCTGGTATAATTTTGGTAGGTTCTGCTCCTTCCTTCTTTCGAACTCTTCAACTTCAATTTTCAGTTTTATAAACGTACTTCTGACAAGACCAAGTGTGTTATATTCTTAATTTGGTTTTTAATGGGTTTTTTTTATGCAAGAAACAATTTCTCATTAGCACTCGGTCGTAGCGTTTATTTTCATCTGCAATTAAAGGTACATTCCTCTCGGTTGGCTTTTCTGTATGGCTCAGTTTTGCAACATTACTTCAGACCCGTGTAAATGTTGCAAAGACATTCATTTTCCTATTTTTCCCCTTGTGAGAAACGGTTTTGCTACATTCACTCTAACTTATATAAATGTTGCAAAAGCTAGGCCTATTTTGTGCAGGATGCTCGAAAAAAGTGAGAAAGTATGTCCTTTTAATATAGCAGTTCAGTATTCATGTATAAAAGTATAGATATAATATTTATGTAATTTCCATTTGAATGTTTTCTTTTCAATCATTTCCATGATTATAAAATTCAAGGCTACCGGCAGAAACGAGTTCCTGATGAAGAAAAATAGATAAATTTCTGACGGCCAATTTCACCGCATCTATTATTATTATTTATTTATTTAGTTATGTATGTATTTAGTTATGTATGTATTTATTTATTTATCTATTTATTTATTTATTTTTAACAATACAACTACTGTACTGTAATAATTATCATAAAACAGTAATTTATGAATGAGACGTACGCAATTTCACAATGCTGGAGGACAAATTCAAATGTAAATTTTCATTGTCTGTTAACAAGAAGCCGGCCGCCAATAGCTTAGCGTTAACAAGAGATAAACAAAAACACGCCGTCATAATCTATTAGCGAACAGACATTATGTAAATGTTGGGGAAAACAATTACAATATTCAAAACTCTCCAAACAAGGCAAACAAAGACAGTCTTGACTCCGGAGCATAATTTCCAAGCATGTTTAACTTTTGCTTGCCCTTCAGTTGAGTTGAGGGCGCACGCCACGCCATTGTATTTACACTTTGAACATTGAAAGGGGAAGTGCGACTCCACGCGTATTCACGTGTTAATCAAGTGAAACTAACATGGAAAGAGGAGGCTGGAGCGTGGGAACCGGCTTTTGCTCGCTGCCCGCTCCAAAAACATTACTTCAGGACCGAAGCGCAAAAATGATGGCGCCGCCGATGCTTTGTTCTTCGCAGGAAGTGCATTGTGGTCTGTTGACAAGCGCGACCTCTGCCGACCAAGAGGTGCTTCATGGCTGGCGCTGGCGGTCTTTGCAACGCTGGCGCTACTGAAAACTACAGTCGTCAAACCCAGCTTCACAGATAGGATGATTCTTTGGTAATTGAACGGAATTACCTGATAGTAAAAAACAAAACCCAAGGTAAAGGTTTGTGAGTATACAAGATAAACTAGCCGAGAAAGTTGAGAAGTTGTATTTGTTTTTTGTTTTATCGTTCTCAGATTAGTGTATTTTGCCAGGCACCGACTGTGGGCTTCATTTTAGAATGTTACTGTTACAATTACTCAGTTAGATCAGGTATTTGAAAGAAAAACTTTATACATTACTCACAAAAGAGAAACACAATCACTGTTCTTCATACTTGGCATTTTCGGTGAAAAAAACTGTTCGCCATCATCAGAAAGGAAAACTTACACTAATTCATCAGAAAGGAAAACTTACACTAATTCATCAGAAAGGAAAACTTACACAAATAAAGAAATGTTTTCTTCGTTTGTGTACGTTTTCCTTACTGATGATGGTGAACGGTTTTTTCACCGAAAATTCAAGCAGAAGAACGGTGCATGTGTTCATCTTTTGTGGTAATGTGTAAAGTTTTTCTCAACATGTCGATTAATAACCACTGTAATCACTGTTTACCTGTTTTCATAGTTTAGGTAGGTATAGTGTTCGCGGCCTATCTTGAGTTCGCCCCACAACGACACAGATAATCATTTGTATGTTTTTGGTAGCAGAGTGCCTTGTTGATATCCAAGATGGTTACAAAAACAATGGCGGCCGTCGATTAAAGCCGCCCTCTCCAGGAAGACGTAGCCGCTCATAAAATACCTGTAGGACTCAAGATAGGCCGCGTACACAATAGTGATGCATCTGGAATTTAGTTTCGGGGAGTGGCAGAAACGTTTGAATTCAAGGGTTTAAAAGGAGGTAGGGTAATGTAAATCCCTCGCATCCTTGCAAAACCATTGATTTTTCAAAAATGTTAGTGCCTTTGAAAGTTTCAAAAGCCAATTGCAGTAAATGCCGAATTTGTTTATTTTTACTAAGTTTTACGTGTTACGTTGGGTATGTCTCCTAAGCCCTCCCTCCCCTACCCTTTTCCGGGGTGCACCTCTGCAATCAACGTTAGTCGAGTTAGTCGAGCGGCTGGCTGGGTTTTGATACAGCGAGATGAGTTTGAGAAGACAGCTAAGTAGTAAGAACGGTTTTGAGTCGCGCTAAGTAGTGACTACCTCCCAGTCGCACTCTTTTCGGTTTTGTCCTCTCTCTTTATTGTGTGTTTCGATTGACTCATGGGACAGAATAAAAAAGAGAGAAACGATATAAATAATGGCTAACTCTTTTTCTTTATTCAAGAGATGTGATGTCCTTTGTGACGATTTTATAAGCGCAGATGACTGATCCTTAAGGGCATGACAACAAAACGCACAACAACCGTACGTGACAGTGAAACGTGTTGATATTGAATGGCGGGAAAGAGTGAGATGTATGTAATACGTGCCCCGCATGCAGTTGTAACGACTCGGTATCGATTTGCTGTCAGGGAATTATAATACCACAAAGTGATAGGAACTTGAATGCCGCCCCCCCCCCCCCCCCCCCCCCGCCTTCTGTTTGGTTGTGTGATTTGTTTATTCGTTTGCTCGAACCCCATATGTGTACTCTGATTGAAATCGTAAGGAAAATTAAGTGCGGGGAGGTTTAGCACACACCCTATCTCCACAGCTCCAAACATTGTTAACACGGCATGCCCCCCCCCCTTCCCCGCCTTCTGTACGTTCGTTTTATAGCTTTGCGGAGTTCAGTGTTGTTCACCGTTCATTGTCAAATGAAGAGTTCTGATTCGGATTTATGAACGAATTTATTGGCGTGTATGGATTTAGGAAAATAAAATTTTATCGATTTGCAGCAAGTTTTACTGATGTTTAATTATGATCGTCTGTGAATTGGCTGGAAATTGTTAATTTGTCATCCCTTTACGCCATTTGCTGCCTAATGCATGCCTTAAGGTGATTAAATGAAGCAATCCAGCTAGTGGTGAGGCTTTACGGAAGTAGGCTATACAGATATTTTTTTTTACCAAAGTTAAAAAAAATTTCGTTACAAGAAACAAGAAACCTTAAAAAAGTTAAACCAAACGTACTTGAGATTTTCGAAATCTAATTGCATGCAAAATTAAAATAAAATTTTGTATGGTCACATGTGCATTTAATATATATTCTACACAACGATATCCTAGTTAATTATCCGAGTAAGTCGACGAAAGTAATTTTAGGCAATTTTAAAGGTACATGCATCCCTGTTGGCTTTCCTGTACGCCTCAGTTTTGCGACATTAGTTCAGACGTATGTAAATCTTGCATACACTGTCATTTTCTTGTTTTTTTTATTTCGTGCGAGGTGATTTTGCGACATTAACTCTAACCTTTGTAAATGTTGCAAACGCTATTCTCAACGGGTCGTGCGACATCCAGGAAGGATTTATGTCCCTTTAAGCTAATGAAATAAAAAAAATTTCGTTTGTTCAACTACGGTACCATTTAAAATTGTAGGCTAATGGTAATAATGTGTTACTTACCAATAAACATTGTCCAAGCAGTGCAAACATCGAATTACTATGGGAATCAGATATACGAAAATTACATCAATTCATAAGATTATTAAATGTAGTGGGTTGTTGTTTGTCATTTCTCATTTATTTCATTTTTGTTTTATTTGCATCAATATGGCTTTAGTGATTAATGGTCACCACACACTGAACATAACCTATGTGAAACATTACACAAGCTGTAAATTCCATCATCGGAATCTTTACTCTTTTTTTTTTTTTTTACCTTTTTTAGTCTCGCTCCTTGATGATTTTTGTGCTGCTTCCTGAAAAGAGTTTGTCTCCTTTAAGTTTGTACCCATTGTGCATTGCTGTGGAAGAATGGTAAATAACCAAGAGATCCGCACAGCAGCTTTCTCAGATTTTACAGAGTGGTAGAGGCAGACCTAAAACTTTTGATCGCGAAAATGGCATTGACTTTAAATTATTCACAGATGAAGGTATGATTGCTTAATGTAGAAGTTGAATTTTACAGCGGACTTGATGGCAGCAAGGAAGATCGAACATGCGGGGCTCTTCAGTCGGTTTGTGTGCAAATCCTCGCAACTCTTTGCCTAAAGTGCAACTCCGCTAATCTTTTGACATGGCGTACAAACAGCGTTCTCGCTTGCTTACAAACCAACATCCTATGTCAGACTCCCAATTGCCCTTTTCGTATCTTGACAGCTTGTATGGCGTAGAGGAGCTCCATTAACTGGGACCAGGGGAGTTGTGGTAGCACAAGGCGATAGCCATTCCCTGATAACATGGGCGTATGTAGGCCCTTTACGCCTACATGTTAGTCATGGAATAGTAACGCTGCTTTCATCAACAGGAAATGAGTTCGTCTCTGTTATTTGGCAGTGGGACACACAGTGAGTTAGGGCTTATTCTCTTCGGCTTTCCTAAGGTTGAGAACTAAACTAGACGACAACTGTGAATATTGAATGGCCACGGGATGAGGTAGGGAGGGAAGGTGGGTGGTTAAGGGGGTGTTGGTGGGGGAGGGGGTTAGGGTATGTTCGTTGAGTCTTGTCTGATATAGGGGTTATAGCACGCGGATGTGCGTTTGGCTGCGTAGCCAATGTGATTGATCGCCGACGCCTTGCATTGAAGAGGACCCGTGGCTGGCTTAGCGCGTTTGTAAATTAGACCCATGATGGATGGGGTCCGTCAGTGTAGTGAGATAGAGTTGGGTCGGTTGGCGGGACCATTCCCCGGGCCCGGCTTGCGTTCCATGATTCATGCATGCATGGCTTATCTCGATTGAGACAGTCCATCTCCTCCCACGCACGGGCCTTCTGGCTGGTCTGCACGCGAATTTCTTTTGCTTTACCTCCATCCCCCCTTTACGCCCCCCACCCGCTACCCTTCCCCTCCACTTAACCCCCTGCAACCATTGAGCCGCAAATTATTGAGTGGGAATTCTTTATATCCCTTCCCTTGACTTCATGTCGTTGCCTCCCTCCTCCCCGTCATTTTTTTGGTTTGTTTTTGCTGGGGTCCGGATTACCGGTTTGTTTTCAAAGAAATGATCCCTGATATACTATACTAGTGCGAATTCTTCAAACTTTAGCATAGTGAACTCACTTAAAAAGCAAAAGGCCGTTCATTAGTGGTACTTATTCTTTTGTTCACTCTTCGAAATGATGTTCTAGTTATTTTTGTCGTTGTTGTAGTTGTAGTTGTCGCTGTCGTTTTGTCGTTGTTGTAGTTGTTTTTGTCGTATTTTTATAGTTGTCGTGAATTCTAGTTATTTTTTAGAATGTAAATAAAAACAACAAAGATTTTGTGGAATTGTGGAGAGACAAGCGGGTATTCAGACTTTTCAAAGTTAAAATTACTTCTTGTCCTAATGTTGCAGTCTTTTTTTCCTCCTGAAGAGCATTTTCCTTCCTGATGTTGAAGAAACGTAAGCAAATCTTAGTTACGTAAGAAAGCCAAACGACTAGGCCAAATAAACGAAGTCATTTTTTCTCTAGGTCGTGGAGGGATCAGAATATCACCCCGTACGCTTTCTAGGTGCGATTGACGAAACTAGTAAATCTCTCCCTATCATACTTTTATAGGAGAAAGGGTGCTAACAGTTTGAAAAAATGTGGAAATATGTTTTTCCATATTTTTTCACATATTTCCACATTTTTTGATAATCAGATAATTTGATCGTTTTCACATTACCACTCGTATTTTTCACATTTTATCGCATTTTTCAAATTTTTCCGCACTTCTCACGTTTTTCAAATTTTTTTTCACGATTTCGCATTTTTTTCACGTTTTTTCTAATTTTTTCCATTTTTTTCAATGAGAAAAAACGTGAAAAAATGCGAAAAACGTGAGTAAGTGTGGAAAAATCTGAAAAATGTGATAAAATCTGAAAAATACGAGTGGTAATGTAAAAACAATCAAATTATCTGCCCTACAATTTTGGGTCCGGAATTACGTCTGAATTACCAAAAGATGTGAAAATCAGGGACTGAAACTACTGCAACAAGCAGTTGAAAAACCTGACTAAAATGGGAGCAAGCTATTCTCCAAAATGCTCAAAAAATGCTTGCAGAATCAAGCAGCGAAACTTTGTTATGAATTTGGGAATCTTGAGACAAATCTGATTTTTTGAAGTTGTGTATTTAAATGTTTCAAGAATGTTATTAATAAACAGACGAGTAGAATTGTTACATGGGTGTTACATTATTTTTGTAATAATTTTTAAAGGCATAGGCCTACTGACAGCAAAAAATAAATAAAAAAACCTAAAATAGAGAAATTAGAACGATTACTTGTGAAGAAAAAGTTCTATTTCAGAATTGTGAAGTGGTATATCTTTGTTAAAAAAAGAATTAGTAATGCAAAAAGTAAAAGTAGTAATGCGAAAAATGTGGAAAAAAAATTACTGGAAAAAAATGAAAAAAAAGCCGGTACCCCCTGCAAAACCCCATCTAGGAATTTCCTGCATGTCTTAAACGTTCCTAAACGTATTCAGTCGTTGTTAGTATACTCATGCCGAGCATTACGTGCATATTAAAAGGGTCCATGCTAGTATTTTGGCAGTCTTCTCTTAAAAATTGCATTGTGACTTTTGTTGTCACGCAGCAGCTAGCCACTGCATGTCATACAAGCTAAATATAAAGAAAGTTTGACATGCGTTGTGAAAAAAAAAAATCCGTCTCAACCGACCCCCACCCCTCAACAACAACAAAAAAACCGATTGTCCCTCTTGCAGCGTTTCAATCTTTGGCCCTGGAGTGAGTTGACAATTAATTTTTGCTCGTTGGCGGCAGATCGGCGTGTGGGGGCGCCCTCCTGCACGCGCCTCGTTCGCTCGCATCAAATCGCATCCCGGTCTTGCTACAATGGCTGATTCATAACCATGGCAACGGGGCTCCCCGTCGTGTCATTGATTGATAGTAGATGAGGTGAAAAGACTTAAGCAGACGACAAAGTCTAATTGGCGTGTTCACACGTGCCAGACAATGGCGTGTTTTGGTGTTTTTCAGCGGACCCCTTTTGGCTTGAAATAACAGCGTCTTTGTGCGCGTGACAATCAGGCCCGTCAAAGGTGGCACGCGTGGCCACATTGTCTTTTCTCGCCTGCACAGTGCGCCATTTGTAATTTATGCCTCCTCGCTCTGACGCCCCCGCCTATTCAAGGACCCAGTACGCAGCAGATGGGAATTCCCGTCCTTCGCCGTCACCTCTTGGTGTTGCGTCTAGCGTGTATCTAGATTGTCTGACGAGATGGAAAAGCCGGTCTTTGCTATAACCAGCCTCGTCAAGCTACGGTATTGTGTGTTGACATTGACCTAGAACTTACGACGAGCGCTGTAATAGAAATCATTGAAGCGTCTGAGGTAGAGCGTTATAAAGATTTTTATTCTAGCTTTTCTTTTACCTTGCACCCATGGCTGAAATACGTTAATGCTTTGTTAAACACGTCTGATCTTTGTTGAAACAACAATGCATTACTGTAGCGGTTTTGAAGGAAATAACACTTCTCCCAAAAATGAACGAGCTAGATCACCCGAACTCTTAAGCCCATGTCAGACTGAAAGATTTTTACTCCCGCCACGACTAAAAATCGGGTCGGGCGGGTAAATTGGCTCATTTGACCGGGGGCAGACGACATGTGTTGGGAGTAATTACAAGGTCGTTCTGACTCGATGGCCATGCAATGCATCCTGCTCTCGGGGTAGCGACTTTTATCACGTGACTGATAAAGGCCAATGGTGAACGTGTACCGTGGATACCAGAAAAAGGGGTGAAGCTGGACGTAAAGAGAGCAAGCCATATCGAGTGTTTGTTGACCCTGAGGGCAGTCGGCAATGGACGAAAAATCTGCTCGAGTGTGAATCAACTAAAGACACTACAAAATGTAAGGGAATCGCTTCTGCCGTAACGATAGTCGTGTCTAGAGTAGAAAAAATCTTGTCGTTTGACATGGGCTTTAAGGTTTTGAGACATGTGTATCAAAGATTGTCTAGAAACTGTGGTTTGACTTGTAATTCTTCGTACAAAGTCATTGACCCCCTAAGCAAAAAAACGTTGGGTTCTGAGCGTGCAATGGAGTCTGCAACTTGTTAAATACTTCTTAAGATGAGCATGAAAGTGCTTTAAATTTACTTCTGCTGATCCTTGCAATTCTCTAAAAAAGATTTGGACAGCTTGGGCGGTTTTGTTTTGTTCCATTGCTTCGTACAAGGAAGTGGTGGAATCGTGGAGGACTCAGCTTCCTCCGCATACCCCCACCCCCATTTCCCCACACACACACAAACATCGAACTTAATCCACCATCTATTGTTTGGTAGCATTCCGAATAACAGAAGTTGTAAGTTCAGGAAGCAATGATCCGACAGGTCGTCTTGTAGAGATAGTAGGATTATCCCCTAGGGCATTGCGGCTTTACCAGTGAGAAGCTGCAGGCATTAGGATTCTTTTCAATTTTACTCATCTGGGAAGTAGATACGGTCTGAAGTTGTGCATTCTTGTCATGTGCATAGTGAGTTGTTATCAGTTGGATCGAAATCCCAATCTGAATACTTCTCTAGTGTCTGAAGGTTTGACATTTTGAACACGTCTAACATTTTGCTGAAGATTGGTAACTTGGCGATTGATTTCGACGTCTGTTGACTTGGACAATCTCGAAATGTTGGAGCTTGGAGAGATTATTGTGCTTTTTATGCAATGAGAAAATGTGATTTGTGGTATTAGTTTTATTTTTTTATCAGAGGCCTTTGTTGTGTGAGATCCCACGGGTGGATATTAGGCGAAAGGATCCCTATATGACCCGAGATACTCCAGTATTTAAAAAGGACATTCGAATACATCTTTCTTCCCCTTTAAGTCGGTTTTTGACTCGAAGATTGGAAGACGTCATTTTTCTGTTGATGCCAAACGAGGAGGATGTGGTGATGTCAGGGTAGCTTTAGGTAAATTTCTTGATTTGTGCAACAATCTTTGTGAATTTACATTGTTCCCCACTTCCTAAGTATGCCTACTGCTCCAGTTAGGTCTTTTATCTTTTGTAGCACATGATTGTGTTAGAGAAAAGTTATTTGACCTGTAATAATGGATGCAACAGAATTGTTACGGAGTAGCTACCGTACAGTCAGTTAAAAGAAAAATTTCTCATATACGGAGGAAGGTAACTTTGAGAAATTATGAGTTTGCGTTCTACTAGAGAAGCTTACACTTACTGATAGTTAGCTGTAATTCATTTTTAGCTAATGTTGCAATAGTTTTATCTGGGAGTGTTGTTCAAACCATTAAAATAGATGGTATCGTTTAACCTTAAGACACATTCCTCTCGGTTGACTTTCCTGTATGGCTCAGTTTTGCAACATTGCTTCAGTCGTGTGGAAATGTTGCAAAGGCGTTCATTTTCCTATCTTTTCCCTCGTGAGAACGGTTTTGCTACATTCACTCTAGCCTTGTAAACGTTGCAAAATCTAATTCGTGCAGGATGCCTTTTTGTACTTCATGCACTCACGCTGTAAGTATTTTTTCAAATTTTTGAACAGGACAAACACTGCATGAGAAGCAACAGTAGGTCTCCTACCAGCGCTCGTGTTCTTAAAATGTTTTAACACTTATTGTGATGAAGACACGAAATTTCAAACGTGTTGAAAATTACATGCTGTTTTTTTCATGCCTCCTGAATCTTTTGATCCTGTTAGTAAGTGATGCCTTTTTATACAGGTTGCATGAATGTAGTGAAAAGGCATGTCCTTTTAAGTATAGTCAAATTAAGTATCTTTGTTCTCTGTTACGAAAGGTTTTGTCATTATGGAATTTCTGGCCACCCATTTGTTTTCCATGATCTAATCCAAAACTTGTACATTACTGCCAAGATTTGGCCTCTCGCTGAAATGCTGACATTGTGGAATGAAATTCAGACGCCAACGTTGACACCAGTCTCCTGTATTGAGTTGAAGCCCTCTTCCGATACGATACGTGCTACTCTTTCGTTTTTTCCCTCTTAACTTCGTGCCTGTGAGGCACAATAATCCATCGACAGCGTGCCCTCCCCTACCCTTCAGCTTTCGCATACCACCAGTTCTGGGTTCTTCGCAATCTACGGAAAATGTTAAAGGAGAAAAAAAAAGTTGTCCTTTGGAATGGTGCCATTTTCATTGGTCTATTCATAATGTATCGATCCTCATCGTGACATCTTTTCCCAGCGGCGCAGTTTAACCTTCGGTGCGGCACGATCTGTAACCCAGTTATTTGCAGTCGCCGATAATGATTTGTGCCAAGCATGGCTGGCTGAGAAGCCTGCTGATCGGGGTGGGGAAGCATCCTACACCCTCACCTACACCTATACACCCTCGTCGTGGAATACACTCACCATCCCCTTCTTCTGTCTTTGTGGTTCTGTAAGCCCTTTGCTTTGAGAACAGGAGATTGGCCCCCTTTTGGTATTACTGTGCGCCGAATTTGATCCCCATGTTTGATAGAGGGCGTGCTTCGAGGCATGCAGCGTCGCTTCCATCCCATAATAGGTTTTTCCTGGCTTGTCACACGCCTTAATCAAGGGAAAGTTGGTGGAGGAAAGTCACGAAGTCGGTCAGGCTAGATCGTAACTTGGAAGACTGTTTTCTTCCATTGCTGTAAGGTGCGTCGTCAGCCTCGAGAACTTTATCTTGTTTTTTTAGGGTTATCGTAAATCCTATATTGCTGAAATTCAGGAATAAACATAACCTCCATCTTGTTTTTTTTTAGTGTTATCATAAATTCTATATTGCTGAACTTCAGGAATAAACAGAACCTCCCATCTTTTTTTTTTAGTGTAATCATAAATCCTATATTGCTGAACTTCAGGAATAAACAGAACCTCGT